>CAJPEX010000537.1:0-95635 GCA_905338405.1 Notodromas monacha
CAAATCGGGCAGAAAGACGTCATAGGAACCAGTGAGTCTGAAGGAAAAAAATTTAGTTTTTTTTATAATTCACCATGTGCGCGAGGTTTATTTGATGAGTTATGACCTGTTTCCGCAGATTCTTCTTGGATGGACGTGAATATTTCACGATGTAATTTGGCTTTTTTTTTTAATGTCATCAATTTTTCTTATACTGGTTCACGTGAAGAGAAGACGGGAGTTGAAAACACGCCTCATCGGAACAATGCGTGGTCTTTTATAGATTCAGTGACACTCTTAAGTTCTAGGAAATATTCTTAATTATTTCTTGATATTTTCAAGAATTTTGTTCGAGCTTGACAAGTGCCTTCCCATGGTGAAAAAAGGAGGTCTTGACTTAAAAAAAAAATTTCTACGCATGCGGAATTCGGTCGAGAATGTCAATGGTCAAGATGTTCCTCAAATCATGTCTACAGCTTTAATTTTTTTAGCAAATAAACAGCGGGATGCTTTAAATTATTTTTATCTATTTACAAAAACCTCGATCAATGAAAAATTTAATTTCAATTTTTTGTTGACTCTGAATTATCCCTTGTGACTGTAAAAAATACTTTAAAAAGTACTCACTGCTCCGTGCGTTCCGAAGGCGGATTATAAAACGTTTGCTTGATACTCAAGTAATCCCCGGGTCTAAGTCTTAATTGAAGGAATCCGAGGAGAACCGAATCGATGGTATTATTTGCGACTGTCACTTGGGAACCACAGTCTTCGGGGTCGATGATGGAAGCCGGGTATGTTCCTGGGTACCCAGGGCTACTGATGAACCCGTGGGCAGTGTCGGAGTCCAATTCAATCACATCTAACGAAATCAAACCATTTTCAAGAGACTTTGGAAAAAATTGAATGCACCGAATTCCAAACTCACCGATTCCTCCGCAGATGTTCTTGACTGAAGGCGGCTTCGATGAAGTTTGATCGACTTTTTTCTGTTTTTAAAAAATCGAAGATTTGAATAAATTTTAAATTGTCTAAATTTCCATTGATGAAAAAAAAACCACTTACAAGAACTGGGGTCGCAATAACCGACGCAGAGACGAAACACGCAACAATAAATACTTTCACAAACATTTTAAAAACAAATTGTGAAACAGCCTTCTGAAAAATCAAATGTGCACGTGCTTCAAAACAAGACGATTAATTTTAAAGCAAATAGTTGTATGCCACATGCTGGTCGTTCCAAATTATTCAATTTTCGTGGGACAGCTTTGCGATGGATTTTGAACGGCACTGAAAAGGCAACCGATGGTTTTATGTACATCCTTGTGCATCCAAATTTTGCAAACGTAATTTTGAAGAACACCGCATTTTTGGCATGATTCAGCAGAAATTGATAAGATGGAACATTCCCTTTGCACTGCAAAATTTTCACACAGGGGGGAAATGAACGGTCATGGTTCCTATGGAGCTCATTATTTCTTACGGGAATTTTAAAATTCCCACAACCTCAAGCACTACATCATTAAGACAAGTATTTTTTTTTAATTGGAGCTCTCTTGTTACAGTACTGTATTATCAATCAAAAAAGTTCAATTTTTCGATTCGATGAATTACAGTCGGTTCACTCGAATAAATAACATCGTAAAATATTCCGTGACTGGACAGGCTAAGTTTTGAGAAAACAATGTCAGAATTAAGGTACGAGAATCAAAATTTCTTCGCAAAAAATCCTAAAATTAAATTACTAAAGTGTCCGTCAATAAACTCTCTGTACGTACATCTGATTTTAGTTTTATTTCTTCAAATATTATAGGTTCACGTCATTGAAGAACAAAAGGTCCACCAAAGGAAACAAACTTAACGCGACTTATGACAAAAAATAATTTCGAAAGAATTTCAAAAATACAGTGCAGTATTTCGATTTCGGAAAGATACCTGAAATTTTTGGGTTGGCAGTTGGATTTAAATGGTCTCCAGCACAACCTCAAGATGGCAGCCAAAAAAAGCAAGAATATTTTTCAGAAGACGGGAGTCAAACTTATATTTGAGCCTATAAAAGAAGGGGAACAGCGTTAATTTTTCCAGCGGTAATTATGAATTAATTTCCGGGAATCATCAAGTGAGTGGCTCGTTTTGATTCACGTCTGATTCTTCTCCGAACTATTTTAAAAATCAGTGAAGAAAATATCTCACTTTATTCAACATGAATATTGGTAATTGTTTCTCTATACAATACTAAGGCTTCAGCAATGTTTTATCACAAAATTGATCTTGAAAATTACTCCAAGCCCCTGAATTTGATTAAATGCAAAATAAATTACGCGGCCGAAAAACACTATCTCGAATTATCCTTTCCAAGAAACGATTTTCATATCGGGAACTTGAAAATAGTCACACGAACGCAAAAAAAGACGCAGAATAACGCAGCAGAAAATTATTTCTTTGCCTGCTCGAAATGGCAAACATTGCATTGTCAAGTCATCGTTCAGCATAAGTGAAAAAAGGGCGAAAAAAAAGCATCGTCACGCTTTCGATGGACGAAATGGCGAGCTCGGAAAATTAACTTGCTATCTTCAGTATCAGCAAAAATTTTCCTATAATCTATTATATAAAACGCTTTGAAACAAATTCATCATTTATCATTCCTACTGTTCGCGTTCACCAGGGCGAAAATGAGTTCGATGTCAACTAAGACGTCCTGAGGAAATTGCAATCTTTCGTTTATCTGATTTTCATTTCATCTATTTTTTTATTCATTTACCTTCGCATCCGAGCAGAAAATTTGATTGTGCACTTGAGATACAATATGAACTACCTCGCGATTATAATCTTCAGTGGACTTTCAATCATATCCGCTTCAACACAAGAAGTGAGTAGACTTTTTGCGGTTTAATTTCCGCGCAAAAAATCGTGTTCGAGCTATTTTTGACGTTTTTTTCAGTTATCACAGAACCCGTCCAGAGCAGCAGTGAACAAAGCAGAAAGCAAAGAAATTTGTGGGGGTTTAGGTAAGAAAACTACATTCATGTCTCGTTTACTTTTTAAAACATACCTGAGTTAAAAATTTGCTCTCAGTGAAAACTATTTTACAGCTCTTTTGAGAATCTGTGTGTGTTAGATCCATAAAATGGTTTCATGAAGTGTTTCAAGCCCTTTCAGTGTTCAATTTTTCTAAATAATTCTAAATTAGGCAATTAGCTTTTAGTTTACATAAATCGGTTTTTTTAAAGCAATTCGTTGATTAAATTATCCAACTTCAGTTGGAACTCAGATTTTTAAATGATTTCAGGCTTCGGAACGCAGCAAATCCCTCGACTGTCTGCGTGATTTCTTGTTTGAATTAAGTCATTATAGCAAAATTTTCAACATTCATTTCCTCGAAATAATAATGTATCTCAGTAAAAATAAATCACTTTCGACTTTATTTTCAAGAATTACGCGCCTCTGATTAAAATATTACATTGAAAGGACGATCGGATGCGCGTGAAAATTTAGTTGGAGGACTGCTTTTTGCATAATTTGCACCAGGTCGAGTGGAATTGAAGATTTTTTTTTAACATTTAAGCAGGCGAACTGAAATACTGCACGTTATAATTAAAATTGTAAATGAAATTTTCTATTTCATTTTCCCCCATTCAGAACAAATCGTGTTGACTGACCGACCTGACCACGGGTTCATCTCGAGTCCCGGGTACCCTGTCGGATACCCAAACAATGTGGGAGCCAGAGACTGTGGACACGACCTACTGGTCGAAAGCAGTGTCATTGACAGTGTGAGGCTAGGGTTTCTTCAGCTCCGAACATCAAATGGAGACTCTGTACAAGTTGAACTGCGAGACGAAAACGCGGAATTCATAGACCAGTGAGTTTTCCATACCTTATTATTGAAGCGTGACTTTTTTCGAAATTTTTGGGGAATTTCGTGAGCATGGATACAGTGGGATCTAATTACAACGAACTTCTATAGAGACCTAAAGAAAATTCCTTTGATCTAAACGAATTGTATTGAGATTCTTTTGAGAAACTGAGGTATTGTCCTCGGGACATTCCTTCAGAATATCAAATCATCACAACAGTTTGCCAAAGATTCCCGAATGGCAATAGAATGTTATTCTAGAAGCAAAGTCAAATGAATTTATTAATCCGAGATTTACTTTTCCTTCTGAGGCAAATTTTGCCACAAATTATTTTTACGCTTTCTTCAACAAATTTTGAGGAAAATAAATGAACCCTAAAGATTATATGGTAGTATTTACGGAAAATCATGAAAATAAAATAAATTTTAATGTCGAATCTTGAAAATGCGTTATAGCGTTATTTTCAGCATTTTTTCTATAACTCTCAAATCGAGACATTTGAAAAATTCGTTGTGCAGTAACGAAGAGTATTTGAAGAATTGCTTCGTTTCCAGCTCAATAACACAGCATGTTATTTGTGCACCTCCTGGTCAAGTATACTGTATATCGCTCGTGAAAATACCATTTTTTAAATATTTTCGAATGATCATTTTTTGTTAATTTTGAAAAGGTTTGCAGGAACACTGGACTTGTTCATTCCGCAGCTTTTCGCTGCAAACAATGCCACGGTTTTCCTACAGAGCGACGCAATTGAAACCGAGTTCGGTTACTTGGCTGCTTACGCTGCTGAATTGCCAAACAATGGAAAAGGTGAGATGGTTCAATATTATTGTACTTGGATTAATAAGAATGAACAAAAAAGAAGTGGAACAAATCTTTCAAGTGCCGTTTCCACCGAAGAGCTGATCTCACTGGGTTTAGAAAAAAAAATCTAATTAAAGCTCATTAAATGATCTTTCGAATGATACCACGTTTGTTATTTCAATTGCATTAATATCACCAGCACGCACATTTGAATACATTTTACCATAAATACTTTTATTTATTTAAAGAGTTGAAGAAAATGAAGCAGGCATCAGCCAGGAGTGATTTTGAATAACTTACAATAAATAGTCAACAAGCAAAATTTTCCGATAATTCAGAATATTTAAGGATTGTTAAAATAATTTTGTTTGATATTTGTGTACCGATTCTAATGACGTCGGAGAACAGCAAAAATATTACATTATTTTATTTTACTATCTGAATAGTTGAACAAGGCGAATCTTTCCGGCTCGATATTTTGGTCAAGAAACAAAATGCTCAATTGAATGTAAGATCTTTTTGTTGTTAACTAGGTATTGTATTTTTCATCACTTCTTTCTTCAATGAAGGAACAAATTCTGATAAAATTCTTCGAAATTTTGGGGGAAACCGCTGCCTTAAGATGGAAGGTCATCACAATTCAACTACATGCCAATTTAAATGCACACTGTTTCCGTTATTTCTAACGCTTTCAAAGGTTAACATCATTTGAACATATCGAATACTTTTTACTCATGAAAATTGTTTAAAATTAATTTCAGATTTTATTGGCCTGTGAGGAATTTCTCAGTGATTTTCAGCTAGAGTGTTGATAACCTTTCGTATATATCTCCTCAAAATTTAACAAAAATTGACAAATTTCAAGAGAAATTATCGTCTAAATGGAAAGATTATCACTCAATAACTGAAAGCGAATTCGAAGATTTTCTTCATGTTTGTTATAACTTTTTACGTGGGTCAATATCAAATAATATCCTCGATTTATTCCTGATCGTCGCTCAAAAAATGATGAAAATTCTGCAAAAAGATTTCATCCGCCTGCAATGAGTATTTCATGGTAATTCCCGCGTAAACATCGATAAACCTCTATTTTTTATTTTCTCAGATGAGATTATTGAGGTGAAAGACAAAATCAACTCAGACGCTGATGAACCGAGTTTCACGGAAGTGATCAGAATCAACACCGAAACCGGAAAAATCACGACCAACGGGGACATGACTCAATTGCACACCAAAGTGCAACCGGGTGCCTCAAAAACCTACGGTTTCCTTTCGTCGCCGAACCATCCGAACAATTACGCAAACGGCGAACGGATAACCTTCGACTTAGTAGCTCCAGAAGGATCCAAAATTGCACTAAGGTTGATGCGACTGCGGTTGGAGCCGATTTACGACCAGCTCAGGGTCTTTGACGGCGGAGTTTTACTCCAGTGCGTCTTTTATTTTTTCTTATCATATCAGCTCCAGAAGGATCCAAAATTGCACTAAGGTTGATGCGACTGCGGTTGGAGCCGATTTACGACCAGCTCAGGGTCTTTGACGGCGGAGTTTTACTCCAGTGCGTCTTTTTTTTTTTCTTATCATATCACGAAGTAGTTTCGAAAAAAACGAGTTTTCGTCTTGTTTTGAAATTTCAGGAACATTGAACACCTGATGACAAACATCATCTACAGCAAGAGCAACGAGATCACGGTGCAATTCACAAGCGACACTTCAAACACTTACAGTGGTTTCTTGTTGGCTTACACGAATATTCAGCCGTGAGCTTTTCGCAAATTCGCTGAAAATGGTTGTTTCTTTTTCTTTTCTTTTTGCGGCATATGTGTCTATTTGAATCAAGTTTTTCTGAATGCGAAAAAAAAATGTTTCTTCACAATCTGCTCATTTTTAATTCATCCGAATTTTTTTTTAAAGCTCCAGATTCGGCTCAATTTTCCGCAAGGTTATACTGTACAATCACGGACATATTTGAATGTGTCAGCAAAGTTTCCATGGAATTTCTTAGTAGACAGAAATAAATGGACAACCCTTCGCATAAAACATAACATCTTCTCACTGAAAGTATAGGAAGAATCATTCAAGGTCACTCTGCTAATCGATACCAGGGATTCAAATGAAATTCCACTCAAGCTCGTGGGATTGAACAAAATGTATTAAATTTCAACTTGATCAGATCAAATTGATGGCAAAAAATAAACCTGCAGCTGATTCCACTGATCTTGGTGTCAAGAAAAAGATGATTGCTAGCACAGTAAAAAATATAAATTCTTTCAAAATGTTTACAAAACTGATGAAGTAATACCAGAAAAATATTTCATACACGATCACAATAATGAATAATTGCATTGAAAAAAATGTACAGCATAAACAACTGAGTACATTGGCAAAGCACATTCTTGCGCCTTCTTTCTTTAAAATGTATTCAATTTCAACTTGATCGCATCAAATTGATAAAAATAAATAAATAAACCCTTCAGCTGATGCCACTGATCTTGATGTCAAAAAAAGTTTATTGCTAGTACAGTAAACATTATAACAGAGATTTTTTCAGCTTTGGGCTAGACTATTTAATAATTGATGCATCAATGACTGCACAGGCTATTGGAAAAAACAAATAATGAGCGTGAATATAGGAAGATTGAATCATTAGTCAAGACAAAACCATATTTCTGGAAAATAGAACATGCTGAATGTCTCTTTCATGGAATAGATTTAAGGCATGAAGCAAAATATCTTCAAATTTGAGTTAACGTCAGATTCAAAGAGTCACTTGAGCCCTTGTCGACAGCCGCCTTCACAGCCGCCACATTGGTTCAGAGCTGCCACATTATCCCCAATGTGGCGGCTGTGAAGGCGGCTGTCGATGAAAATGGCGGAATTGCCTTGGATGACCTGGAGGAAACCCTTAGAAAGAATGCCAAGTTGATTTCCAGAATTCTGAGCGGAAAGCTGGGCCAAAAAAAAAAACTGCAGGAAGGGTGCCTCATCTGTTAAGTGTATAGCAAAACTCTGCCAGGGTGAATTTTGCAAAACCTTGAAAAAAATTGTCAAACAGGGCTGATTTTTTTGTGTGCCGAAGAATATGTTTGCCTTAAAGAATAATTTTTTCAGCTCGATCAGACGCCATTTTCATTTTAATTCCGAGAACTTCTGTTAGAACCCTCGTACTCGTATACTTTTACATAGTTGACATGGGTTATTATTATAAGATGTTATTATAAGATAAGACGAAAGTTATTTGACACACCTTAGCATAAAATGTATATATTCATTGTATAGTAAAATGGCGTACCACATTTCAAATTGTATTTATATTTAGTAGCTAAAATAATGCTGAAAGGCATGCTAGGTGTGCAATGTGTACACCTAACGGTAAAATTAATGCTATGTGACATTCCGAGACAAGTTTTTTTTTTAATCACACGCTTTTCAATCATTCGTTGGAGTCCATATTTATGGATACGGATATAATTTTCACAGAGTTTTATACGACCACCTTGACTCTTTTTCAAGTTTTTTTTTTCACCCGGATGATAAAGACGGTCAGAAAATCAGCAGATGAAAAAAAAAACACTCGAAGTACTGTGAGGAAAATCAGTCCATCAAACACACACTGTGCATTAATTGGAAGGCAGGCAACATTCCAAGAAGTATTTGAAATCATTCCAAAATTTCCCTGGCGACAACATATGAAAATTATGCTTAATCTATAAATTATCGACTCACAGTGATGCTGAGAAGGCAGAAATTAGCGAAAAAAGAACAATTAGGGATACTCAAGAGGCTTACTCTAAGCATTGATCGCGATTCCAAAACGGCTTGAAAGATTCGGACTCAAAAACGTGGGCACCTAAAACTTCGTTTCAAGGTACACAGTTCACAAAACTTCGGAAAAATTCCCCGAATTACAAAGTAATAAAAATCGATAAAAACAATTTTATGGGAACTTGAAGATAATGCGCATAAAGGCATCGCATTATAACGCATCAGAGATATCAGCGTATTTTTGCCGACAGAAAACTTCAAATTCGGCATCGTCATTTATATTCAGCCGTTTTGCTTCAGCAAAGAAAAAAAGGAAGTATCATCGTCACACTTTAATTTGGCAAATATAAGAACTGAGGAGTCTTCGAATTGGCTTATTTATCCTATGCTGTACTGTATTCGATAAATCCTTAGAAAATATGGTGAATTTAACTTTCATTGCCATTTGCATTGGACTTTCTGCTGTCCCAGCTTATACCAACAAAGTGAGTAGACTTTTTCAGTTTCGAAGCATGTTCAAGGGTTTTTATTTAATAAATGAATAAATTTATTGCAGATTTCATCCATAAATGCAGCAAACAAAGCAGAAAGCCGAGATGTTTGCGGCGGAATCGGTGAGAAAAATTATATTCTCTGATCGAAATGCATCAGATAATCAAATAAAATTCACTGGGATAGAAAATTCAGGTCGGTCGTTTTACATCTGCTTATATGCAAAAGCCAAATTATATGAACGTGGAATTACACATGTGAATTGCCTCAGAAAGTTACGATTATGATACATGATTATGAAAGCTTTCTCTGTCAGACAGCCACAATACTCTAATACTTGTCGCATTTACAGTTAACGTGAAAAAGCATGTTTTTTTAATGAATCATTCATATTACACATGGAACAGCATGCGGCAATGTGAAGAAATAATTTTTTTATTGCGAAAATTAGAGATACCAACAAAAATGTCAGAGAAAATGGCATTATGAGCATCGTAAACGTGCAGGATTTAAGACATATCATGCTTTGGAAAATGCAGCTGCTGTTATTCAACAAATACTCACTTCTTTTAGAGAAAAGTTACGCGTGACAGTTCACGTTAGAATTATAAATTTACAGCCCAAGGCCTTATTCGTATATTTTTTCTCGGCCCGCGCAAATAATGACCAAAAACAAAGGAACATAGAATATTGTTCTCATTTTAGTTTCAGACAAAATAAGAACATTTGTTCCCAGATTTTTTTTCACAAAGCACACCAGCAGGAAGATAATCAACTTGGCTATGAATGTTTCACGTTCAGAAAGATTCCATACATGAAGTCTGAGGTTTTTACATTTGGTTTTGAGCTTGAACAGATCAAAATATTCTAACACTTCTTTTTTTCTGGTGGCATCAATTTCCTTTTGTCCAGAAAGCATCGTGTTGACCCAAGAAACGGACCACGGGTTCATAGCGAGTCCGGGGTACCCAGGCAGATACCCGAATTCTGTGGCAGCCAGGGACTGTGGACAAGACCTATCTGTCGACAGTGACAGTATCGACAGCGTGAGGCTGGGTTTCCTACAACTCCGAACAATCTATGGAGACTACGTTCAACTGGAAGTCCGAGACACGGCACCGGACTTGGAATACGTTGAACAGTGAGTCAAAATATAGGCAAACGTCATGTGATTTTTCAAATGTCATTTTATGATGTGACCAGCTTCGAAAAAGCCAAGACCAGTCATGAACAGTATGGGTTGGCTCATTTGGTTATTGTCAGCCTTCCTAATTAGAAAAAGAAATTTAGAAGTTTGTTGTGAACATCATTCGGTTCGAGTTCCATCTTGGGTTCACCTTTCACTGGAAGCCACATTTTTCAAATAAAAAAATTTACTTGCTTCATTATACAGCAGAATTTCTTCGTTTTCATTGCTCTTCCGTTAAATAAATCCGAAATGAAAGAAATGACTCTTGGAAAATTATGCTAAGTGACATTCATTGCAGCGAACTCCTCACGAAATTGATAGCATTACAAAAGAAGCTGAATGATCCTTAAACTGCAGAGACGTTTCGCAAGTCGAAAAGAAAGAATTTTTGAAAACTGTGGAAGAGAGGATTTTTAAATTGCAATATTTTTGAAGATAGGATAAAGAAATCATCATGAGCATATTTGCGTAAATGATGCCCTTCATGCTGAAACAAATGAAGCTGTATAGTCGTTAAAAAAACACTTATTCCTTCTAGCAAGAATTCAAGTACCGTAAATTCCTAAAAATTTGCATAAAATTACAAATTGTGAGCTTCAAGGGCCAAAAAATTTAAATTTCAAGAAATCTTCATATCAAACATTTCTCGGTTTTATATCTCTCTTTTGTTAGATAACTGAAATAAAGCGTGACCGGAAAAGTTACGTGCGTGAAGTGAAATTCCTTGTGGTGGATTTTGTTCTTTAACGTGAAAACATTAAAAAAAATCAAATTTTTAAAAAGCTAAATAGAGAACTGATTCCTTTTCTCGAGGACGACGAAAAGGCAAAATTTTTTCATTTTTAGCATGAACCAAACTGAAGATCTTTGATTTAGGTTGTCGGGAATCTCAGACTTGTTCCTGCCATTATTATTGGCGGGAAACAATGCCACGGTTTTCCTGCAAAGCGACTCTGCGGAAACTGATATTGGTTACTTGGTTGCATATGCTGCTGAACTGCCTCGTAACACCAAAGGTAACTATCTTTCTACCATTAAAAAAACCCGCAAAAACTTAATTAAAGCCATGGGAATAAATTCCTCAAAAGCATTTGAAAAAATCTCTCATAAATTGTCATTAGGTTAGAATAAGAAACAAACATTTTCTCTCGAGGAACCGTCCTGACGACGACGTTAAGAAAAATATCCCTTCAATTCGAACGGAAAACCGTGAAAAAATTCCATCAATATTCTTTTTGACAAAAAATCTTGACAATAATTCAATAAACTGGATACATTTGCAAATCAGTTTCTATGATTTTTACAGGACATGGATAGACGCTTATTTTTCCAAGACTTGAAAGGATTTGTGGATCAGAAAGAAACTTGAAAAAAATTTTTTTTTTTTACAAATGATGATGTGAGGCTTTTCAAATTCTAAAGCCTATATTCTTGTTGGTTAGTTTTGAAAGAATTTGACACTCCTGATGAAATAAATGTATTCGCTGCGTTTCTCATAAAAGTTAGATAAGCATTCCTGGTGTAGTTTTATCCTTGCAAAATTCTGTCGAAATTTGAGAATCCCTTGAAAACATAAGAAAAGGTTTTCGTTCAACTACTGCATTTCTGATATTCCCTCGGGGTAAAAATGGGAGTCTCCGAATATTCTTCCTGGTGATTCACCATAATCTGTTTATTACGCAATCATATTTTGTTTAGCGCAACAAAAATGTTTAGCGCAATAAAAACTGTCGAGTCTTCAGAGAAATGATCATCTCATTTGAGAGGTGATCACTCGAAAAACTTCACGCGAATTCGAATGCTTTATTATCTTCAAGTTCATCGTTTGAAACGATCTCCAGCACGGTTCAGTGTCACACAATATCCTCGATTCATTTCTGATGGCTGCTAAAAAAAATGATGAGCATTTTTCACGAATATTTCCTCTGCCTGCCATGAGAATTTCAAGGTAATTTTTCTTTTCTCAGATGAGCAAATCGAGGTAGAAGACAAAAGCGGTCCCGGCATTTACGAACCGAATTCCGTGGAAGTGATCAACATCAACACCGAAACCGGAGAAATCACGACCAACGGGGACGTGACTCAGTTGCACACAAAGGTGCAACCGGGTGCTTCAAAACAATACGGTTTCGTTTCGTCACCGAACCACCCGGACCCTTATCCCAACAGTCAAACCGTTGACTACAACTTGTCGGGTCCCTCGGGATCCAGATTTGCCCTGAGGGCCCTGCGAACCAGGTTGGAGACGGGCTACGACAGCGTCTACTTTTTGGAAGACGGAATCCCGTTTGCGTAAGTTTTCTTTTTCAATTATTCAATTTAAATTGAATTGAGAAATAAATGTTGATCGAATGCAATTGTTTCAGGGGTGGCTATACTCTGATGACGAGCATCGCTTACAGCAGCACAAATGAAGTTACTGTGCGATTCAGAAGCGACTCTAGCAACACTTTCAGCGGTTTCCTGATTGCTTACGCAAACATTGTACCATGAAATCTTTCTTTTCTTCGACGCTCGAAGGAAAATTTTCATACTTGAGGGTATCTTCGGAAATGCAATAAGTTATATAAAACTTGCAAACCGTTGGAGAAATTAAAGGCACGAGTTTTTTTTAAGGCACCATTTTTTGACATGGATACATTATTTTCACGGAGTGCTATTTGACCATTTTGACTCTTTTTTCAAGTTTTTCTCACCCGGATAAAGACGGTCATAAAGTCGAAAGGTGAAAAAAGATTCAAAGTACCGTGAGGAAGATTAGTTCACCGATCACACACTTCGCATTAATTAAAAAGCAGACAAAATTCCATGAAATATTTCAAAACATGCACAGAATTCCCCCGGCGACAATACCGTCCAACATTGGAAAATTATGCTCAACTTAGAAATGGTCTGACTAACAGTGATGCTGATCAAGGCAACAATTAGCGAAAAAGAGCAATTAGGAATGCTCAAGGGGCTATTCGAAGTATTTTTATCAATTCCAAAACGGCTTGAAAGATTCGGACTCAAAAACGAGGGCACCTAAAACTTCGTTTAAAGGTACAGTAAAATACTGTACTAACAAAACTTCGGAAAAATTCCCGAATTACAGTCTAATAAAAATCGATAAAAATAAGAAAAACAGATAATGCGCATAAAGGCATCGCATTATAACGCATCAGAGATAACAGCGTATTTTTGCCGACAGAAAACTTCAAATTGACATCGTCATTTAGATTCAGCCGTTTCGCTTCAGCGAAGAAAAAAAAAAGAAATATCATCGTTACGCTTAAATTTGGCAAATATAAGAACTGAGAAGTCCTCGAATTGGCTTATTTATCCTATGCTGTACTGTATTCGGTAAATCCTTAGAAAATATGGTGACTTTAACTTTCATTGCCATTTGCATTGGACTATCTGCTGTCCCAGCTTATACCAACAAAGTGAGTAGACTTTTTCAGTTTCGAAGCATGTTCGAGCGGTTTTTTTTTTATAAATGAATAATTTTAATTGCAGATTTCATCCACAATTGTAGAAAACAAAGCAGAAAGCCGAGATGTTTGCGGCGGAATCGGTGAGAGAAATTACATTCTCTGATCGAAATTCATCAGATAATCAAATAAAATTCACTGAAATAGAAAATTCAGGTCAGTCGTTTTACATGTGCTTATTTGTAAAAGTAAAAACTATGAAACTACAATACCTTTCGCATATAAACAATTACGTAAATATGCATGTTCCTTCAAATAAATAATGCATGTCATACATGGAAAGGCATGAGAGAATATGAATATACATTTATACTATCTTCATTGCAAAAATTAGTGATGTGCACGAATAGCAGAGAAATTAGCATCATAAGCATCGTAAACTTGCACAAAGTATGACAAGCATGCTTTCGAAAATGCAGCGGCAGTTATTCAAGAAATACTTATCACTTTTAGAGAGGTGTCACGCGTGACAGTTCACGTAGAAATTATATAAATTTACAACCAAAAATTCGTATGCAGTCTTCGTATATTTTTCTCTACCCTCGCAAATAATAAAAAAATGGAGCATAAAATATTACTTTCATTCTAGCTTCCGACAAAAAAAGAACATTTGGTTCCCATTTTTTTTTTTCAACAAAACACACCAGCAGAAAGGTGATCAACTTGGCAATGAATATTTTACGTTCAGACAGATTACTTATGCAGTAGATAAAGTCTGAGGTTTTTACATTTGGTTTTGAGCTTGAACAGATCCAAACATTCTTAAACTTTTTTCTGGCTGCTTCAATTTTCGTTTGTCCAGAAAGCATCGTGTTGACCCAAGAAACGGACCACGGGTTCATATCGAGTCCGGGGTACCCAGGCAGATACCCGAATTCTGTGGCAGCCAGGGACTGTGGACAAGACCTATCTGTCGACAGTGACAGTATCGACAGCGTGAGGCTGGGTTTCCTACAAGTTCGAACAATCTATGGAGACTACGTTCAACTGGAAGTCCGAGACACGGCACCGGATTTGGAATACGTTGAACAGTGAGTCAACATATAGAAAAACGTGCTTTTTTTTTAATGTCACTTCATGTAGTGATCAGCGTTAAAAACCCAAGACCATTCATACACAGTATGGGTTGGATCATTTGGTTATTGTCAGCGTTCCTAATTAGAAAAAGATATTAAAAAGTTTGCTGTGAAAATCATGCGTTTCGAGTTCCATCTTGGATTCACCTTCCACTGGAAGCCAAAGTTTTTTAATTAAAAAATTTTCAATTGCTTCATTATACAGCATAATTTCTTTGTTTTCATCGCTCTTTCGCTAAATGCACATCAAATTGAAGGTGTTCTTGGAAAATTGTTCCAAGTAACATTCATAGAACCAAACTCATCACGAACTTGGGAGCATTACAAAAGAAGTTGAATGACCCTCAAACTGCAGTGACGCTTCGCAAGTTGAACAACGAATAATTTTTGAAAAATGTGACAGAGAGGATTTTTACATTGCGTAGTGCAGCGATGTTGGCTAAAATAGCAGAGGAATCACCATGAGCATGTTTGCGTAAATGATGCCCTTCGTGCTGGCAAAAATGCTGCAGCTGTATGGTCGTTCAAAAAAACACTTATTCGTTCTAGCAAGAATTCAAGTACCGTAAATTCCTAACAATTCGCACAAAATTTAAAAATCGTGAGCTTCAAGGTCCAATAAAATTTGTATATAAAGCATTTATCATTTCGAAATTCCACAGTTTTATATATTTTTTGTTAGATAAGTGAAATAAAGCGTCCCCGGAAAAGTTACGTGCGTGAAGTGAAATTCATTATAGTGGATTAACGTGAAAGCCTTTTCGTCTTTACCCTCTTTAACGTGAAAGCATTTATAAAAAAATGAAATTTTTTGAAGTGCTAAATAGAGAACTGATGCTTTTTCTCGAGGATGACGAAAAGGCAAAATTTTTAGAATTTCAGCATGAACCGACTAGATATTTTTGATTTAGGTTGTCGGGAATCTCAGACTTGTTCCTGCCATTATTATTAGCGGGAAACAATGCCACGGTTTTCCTGCAAAGCGACTCTGCGGAAACTGATATTGGTTACTTGGCTGCATATGCTGCTGAACTGCCTCATAACAGCAAAGGTAACTCTTTTTCTACCATTAGAAATCCGAAAAAACTTCTTGTAAGTTATGCGAATAAATTTCTCAAAAGCATGTTACAAAAATCTCTCATTAGAGTAGAATCAAACAAAAATATTTTCTCTCGAGGATTGTCTTCACGATGACGTTGAAGAAAAATAGCCCTTCAATTCGGCTTGAAAAACTTACATCAATATTCTTTTCGAAAAAATCTAAACTTGAATTCAATAAACTGGATGCATTTGCAAATCAGTTTCGTGCGTCGAAATTATTTTTAAAGGAAATGTATAGACGCTTATTTTTCTAAGACTTGGAAGGATTTGTTGATCAGGAAGAAACTTGAAATGTTTTCCTTTCACAAATTATATGAGGCTTTTCAAATTGTAAAGCTTAACTTCTTGTTGGTTAGTTTTGAAAGAAATTCTAACCCCAGATGAAATAAATGTATTCGCTGTGTTTCTCATAAAAGTTAGATAAAAGCAATCCTGTCGTAGTTTTATCCTTGCAAAATTCTGTCGAAATTTGAGAATCCCTTGAAAACATAATAAAAGGTTTACGTTCAACTATTTCTGATATTCCCTCGGGGTAAAAATTGGAGTCTCCGAATATTCTCCCTGATGATTCACCGTAATATGCTTATTACGCAATCATTTTTTTATCGAACCAAAATGAATAAAAAACTGTTGTCTTCTGAGAAATGATCATCTCATTTGAGAGGTGATCACTCGAAAAACTTCACGCGAATTCGAATGCTTTATTATCTTCAAGTTCATTTTTCGAACGATCTCCAGCACGGTTCAGTATCACACAATATCCTCGATTCATTTCTGACGGCGGCTAAAAAAAATTGACAAGCATTTTGCAGAAAGATTTCCTCTGCATGCCATGAGAATTTCAAGGTAATTTTTCTTTTCTCAGATGAGCAAATCGAGGTAGAAGACAAAAACGGTCCCGGCATTTACGAACCGAATTCCGTGGAAGTGATCAACATCAACACCGAAACCGGAGAAATCACGACCAACGGGGACGTGACTCAATTGCACACGAAGGTGCAACCGGGTGCCTCAAAACAATACGGTTTCATTTCGTCACCGAACCACCCGGACCCTTATCCCAACAATCAAGAGATTGTATATAACTTGTCGGGTCCCACGGGATCGAGATTCGCCCTGAGGGCCCTGCGAACCAGGTTGGAGGCAGGCTACGACACCCTCTTCTTTTTGGAAAACGGAACCTTATTTGCGTAAGTTCTTCCTCAATTATTCAATTTAAATTGAATAGGGAACGAAATGTTGATCGAATGCCATTGTTTCAGGGTTGGCTTTTATCTGATGACGAGCATCGCTTACAGCAGCACAAATGAAGTTACTGTGCAATTCAGAAGCGACTATAGCAACACTTTCAGCGGTTTCCTGATTGCTTACGCAAACATCGTGCCATGAAATCTTTCTTTTCTTCGACGCTCGATGAAACATTTTCATACTTGAGGGTATTTTCGGAAATGCAATACAGTTGTTAAATAAAACTTGCAAACCACTGGAGAAAGTAAAGGGAAAAAATTTTTCCTTTAAATGCAAACAAAAGGTAGGCAAATTTTGCTCTCGTTTTGAGAAAGATTAACTCGACTGAAATGTACAAGATGCGAGTTCTGTAATTTTCCAGTCATTGTTGAATTTTATTATTCAGGCGGAGAAGCTTTCCCAAAACAATTGAACTGTTATCACATTTTTCTCCTCCTTTATTTGATTCATTTTTCGCTAGGAGTTCAAGTATTATTCCGAAGAATGGCTCTTTTCAGTACAAAAGTGCCCTGTCTGCAATTCCAGCATAGCTCATTAACAAACTCGTAAGATAGCAAAAGCGTTCCGAACGGATGCTCATCGTGGATCTTGAAATTATCAAACGAACCATCACGGAAGATTAGATCACCAACATTAAGGGCATCATATTTTTTATACAGAGAAATTCTATTGACGAATAATCAATGAAGGCCAATTTGCGGATTAAAACCTACCAAACAAAAGAGAGCCACTCATCATACACGCTTTCATTCAATTTCCCAGAGTCGAAAGACATGCAGTTTTTTGCAGAAATGGAAAGAACACGAAATATGAGAATACGTTCAAAATTTGCCTAATCTTCAGCATATACACCTACAGTCGTGCAAGAAATGAAAAAAGTTCAAATTAATTAAATTTGATTCTTTTTGAATAATGAAAAATAACAGCAGCGGTTCAACACGTATATGCAGCCAGCACTTCCTGATTTTTATCGAAGAAAATTTTCAAAATATTCCGTGAAGGCTCTAATTTCTTCCTACTCCATCGAAGTACAGTAGTTTACATTTCTAAAAAATTGAAGATTTTCACTGCGCGAGATAAGCAGGTGGAAAGCTGAACTTTGAAAACTCAGTCGTCCAAATTTTTGACAAAATGTTTCTCAAATATTTATAAATATTTCAAAAAATTTCAAGAAAATTTTCAAAATATTCCGTAAACCCAGCTCGAATTTCTTCCAACTTCATCCAAGTAGTTTACAATTTTTAAAAAAATTGAAATTTTCGAATGCGCGAGATAAGCAGGCGGAAAGCTGTACTTCGAAAACTCTGTCGTCCAAATTTTTGACGAACTCGACAAGTGCTAAAAATTCGAAAATTCGTGGAAATTTTAAAATAATTTATATTACCAACATCTTCAGGAATATTTTGCGTTGAAAATGTTCTGTTGATTTTAAATTTGGTTTCAGGGTCTTTTTCGAGCGTTCAACAACTTCTGAATTTGCCTCGCGACGGAGACTGATCATATCCCACGGAAGATTACATTATAACCTGAATAAACCATTTTTTAAGACACGAGATACTCAATTAACAGGCCCAGCAACCGATATGCAAGAATTATTCAGCCCCGATGCAACGGTAATACAAATTTCAAACTCCGCTTACAACAATAACGGTTCCCACATCAGTTCAAACGAAGTGGCAGATATCATTTCTTGCCAACTGCAAACTGAGATGGCATTAGAAAACAGTCCTTTCATTCGTTTGCAAAGGATCCCAGAAACGATCCACGTTCAAGGAAACTTTGTGCGCTTGTTATTAGCAGCAACCACGACCTTAATTTTTGCAACAGACGAAAACCTGCAAGAACATGATTACCAAGACTGGATACGTTACTTGAGGTTCGTTTTCCTCAACGCCAAAGAGCCTTCGATGCATGTTTTACTATCCTCCGAAATTCGAGTCGATTGGTTCTACAAGAACTTTAGAAAACACGACAAGGTTTTCGTGAGTTTCAATAGGAACGAGGCTTTTTCGAAAGGAAATTCATCGTGTCCCGCGTTGCAAACGAAAGAAATCCGATCCAAGAATTTGAGGAATGAAGTTTTCGTGATGAAGCATGTTCATCGGCCACCGCCCACTTACGGGGATTCTCATTTGATGGACAAAACTAAGCTGGGATTCGTCAGGGATTTCTTCCAGCTACTGCGACCCATTATTAACTCAACCTACATTTCAAGGTCAGTCGAAACGAATTCATACACAGTTTCTTTGAAGCTGTTTGGGCAGAAAACTGAATTGTCAAAAATAGTTACGCGAAATCCCTGCTTCAAAAATTTATCGAGAAGTGATTAGAAGTAAATTTCTACTATTCATTCTGACACACTTTCCACTTTTTGGTGCAGCCTTGAAATTCATTTTCATAATATGAAATCTGATCCTCCGAAATTCCTACTTCAACAATTAATTGAAACGTAATGAGGAGTACAATTCGACAGTTCACGCGCGAATCTAACACACCTTCCAATTTTTCGGGAAGGCCTTAGAATTCATTTTTATAACGTGATATCATGTTAAAATTTAAAATACGATCCTCTGAAATTTAACTTAGCCCGGAGTTGCGAACAATCCTCAACTTCGCTCGAGCCAGAAACGATCTCCAAAAATTGTCGGGATTGACCTTCAAAAATTTGCCTTAACAAAATGGGCAAAAATCCGCGAGGAAGAAAAAATGAACGATGTCTTCTCAAAATAAAAGAGAAAAAAATTTAAAAAGGGTGACTCACGTTTTATTTCCAATAACAGTCAGGAGGGTGAATACGAAGCAGTCGGAGTCATCGAGAAAAATGGCACTTCCACAATCCTGTTCCACGATATCTTGGAAGGAGAGGCAGAAATCGTCGCTTGCTTCCTTTACTTGGTGCAAACCCGGATGCAGTTCGTGCAAATTGTCACGATTGACAGGGAACGAAACATGATTGCAGTTCCGTACCAGAAACACGCGACGGAAAAGCATTCTGCACTAATTGCGCCTTTCAGCACAATGGTTTGGCTTGCTCTCTTCGTCTCTTCCGTAGTACTCACTGTAGCCATCTTCATCAGCAAGGAATCAAAAGTGAATGAAGATGCTGTCACTAAGTACTGCGACGCCAGCATGATTACTTTACAAGTAAGGGCAAGATGAAAATTAAATTTCCGGTTGTCAGCTAAATTTACGGGCGAAGTTCCGTTTTCTTTTCGTTTGTTATGCAACATTTCAAGCAAGATTAGCGCGGTTCAGACAAACGGATTCTTCCAATTTCCAACTACTTTATTCAGCAGTTTGAAGTCCCGAAAATCACCTACTTCACCTTTCGGTAATTTCTTTTTTTCAGCAAAATTTCCGAATTCAAAAAACTACCCCGAGTCAAATTTGGAAATTTTGCATCTAAAAATGCTGTACAGTATACGCTACCGTAGTTAATTAAGAGATGCAGAGTCCACCAGTGCATTCATTCATGATGCTGAAACTTCAGACGATTTATTTTTGCAAGCTGTCAAAAAATCTAACGTCCCCGACTTAATTCTCATTAGAACTATCTAATGCAGTATTGACCTCCTTAACTAAAATTCTTTCTCTTCAAAGCTCTATATGTCAAATTTCGAGAGGCTATTGGGCTATACAGTATATAATCTGACGACAGAATTGAGAAGAAAAATAAATAAAATGTAACTTGATGCTTTTCAAAAGGAAGTACCAACAAGTGACTAATATTCAAATTCAGCATCCTGCCAACTCATTACAATTTCACCTTCCAGTAATTTCCAAAATTTTAGGGTGCTCGTATAATACTTGATCCTTACGGAAAATTTTAACGAAGTTCTACAAAAAATTATTTTCATTGGAAACAGTGGAAAATCAATTCAATTTGGCATCAATTCAAGATGCGATTTCGATTATTAAGCTTTTTTATTTAGAACTTCGCCCTTTTCTAGTCACTATAATGATGGGGCGGGGGGGGGGGGGGGGGTTTGCACCACCCCTGGGAAATTGATCAGATTTTTGTTCAATTCATGTCTAGAGTGAAGTTTTTTGTTTTTATGTTCGAAATTTTGTGGTTTTACAGTCACTAAAAATTGGGGTTTGCACCACACTTGGGGATAAGATTTTCTTCAGATTTTAGGACCAGAAAACCTGGTGCACGTGTTACTCGAGGGTGGTAATCAAGTAAAAAAGGTTTTTTGCTAAAAAAAAAAAAATATTTCACTGCTGTAACATTTTATATTTCAAGTACGTTTCTCGTATCGTGAGGCACTCCTGCATGCATGCATAATTCCTCAGCCAGAAAAACTCAATTTTTGGAATCAACTCCAGGTTATCATCGGCTTGGGCTTGGAACCATCAGCCCTTCTCAAGTCCGCCAAATGCACCAAAATCCTGATCCTCTTCGGCTCTGCGGCATCCATCATCATCACCAACGCGTATCTCGGCGAAGTCACGTCCATCCTCGCATCCCGGTCAACGAATTCCCCCATGAAGACACTAGACGAGCTCAAATCGTCCAACCTCCCACTCTACATGGGGGACTACAACGGCTATTGGGAGTATCTCTTTGACCAAACAGACGGCACGCTTCGAGACTTCAAATCAAAACGAGTCGTCATGCGAACAGCACCGTATCTCGGAGTGAAGCTCGTTGCACAAGGGAAAGCGGCTTTCATCGACTCAGAGACGGAAATTTCGGCACAAGCCGACGCATTTGCCAACGATCCCCGCAACACGCACGAAGTTACATTGCTGGATACTAGTCTTGAGCTTAACTGGCCGGGTTTTATTATCCCAAAGCATACTAGGTACGGAGTAGAGTTGGAGAAGATGGCGTTACACTGTAGGGAAAGTGGGATCATGACGAAACTGGTCCAAAGGTACAAAAGGGAGAAGATCCAAAATCAACATCCTCTGGCGGAGAAAATCGATCTCATCACGGTCAGGGGGATTTTTATGGTGTACGTGACTCTCTTGGCTTCAGCAACTCTAGTTTTCGTAATCGAAATTATCTGGGCTCGAAAACAAAGGAAGACGTTTTTGTGATGAGTCAAAACTTGGATTTTGCTCCAGACTTACACAAGGAGATGCAAAATACTGTATGGTGCGGCACTCTTTTCTTTCAGTTTGAGCTGTTTGACCCACCGTGCATTCAGAGTTTCTTGTTCTGGCGAAATTCAGCGAGAGAAAATCGTCCAACAGTGGTTTTTACGCTCAACGCGTTACTGCACATATTTAAAAATTCATCAGTATCTTCTTAATACAGATGGGATGGGATTTTCCTCGGAATGAGTTAGTCGGATAATTAAATCCCGTAATTAAATGATCACAGAATGAATGATCCGATGCTATTCCCCAAGAATGCAACTGGTTATTTCTGAGAAAAATGAAGTCATGGTGATCGACAGGTTCGATGTCGACAGAAATAGTAAAGGGTTTTGCGAGTTAGAAAATCGGACACTTCATTAGAAAAACCGATAACAGTACAGTATTCAATAAATACTTATTCGGATATGGAATAAAATCGAAGCATTTATCCACAAAACGAGTGTAATCATGAAAGCCTCGAGAACAAGCAAATTGTCCTCCCCCACGTCTCTGATTTCCCGAGAGGACGTTCCAAAGGGAAATTTCGTCGACATAAGTCCTTGATGAAGTTTTCCACTTTCGGCGGATTCTTGATTTTCCCGCTATTCAATCGTTTCATCAGTGGGAATTCCTCCTGATTTCCTCGACGCATTCTGCGTGCAGCCCTGATTTTTTAAACCAAAAACAGCCCTGTCATCAATGTGTGGTTGATGGTCCCTCTTGAATGGTTTGCACTATCATCACGGAAAGTACTTCATTTTATAATTCAATTCTGTTAAAATTCTAGAGATTAAAATGTACTTCTACATCGAATATCCACCCCATTCTGGCCATCTGATAAGACTACCTACAAAAAACTTTGCCACATGCTTTTTCATCCGTGTATTTTGACCTTGTCAACTACGTGAATTTTTAAAACTTATATTAATGACCTAACCGACGTTCAATTTTGTATGCTCATCCTTTACAAGAATCTGCAGTCCTTTCACAGCTACAGTAGATACGGCAAGGAAAACTACGGTTTGAAATAACTCGTCCCGAGTAGCGATTGGCTGTTGGAAAAAATTGTGGACATTTAGAACGTTTTTTTTTTTACCAATACGATTTCATTAAAGCAGGAATTGGTCTCGAATTCAGAGAACCTTCAAAATAAAATAAATGTTTTTCCGATATTTTCTTTTCACTTCGTCCAAATAATGCAGCTTACGCAATTACATAAGAGCTTATTGAAATGATAACTTCATATTGCAATTTTTGAAAATGGTAGCACTGTACCAATCACTCAGCGCAAGAAAACTTAAAGATCGAAGACGAGCTCACGTTTGATAGCACTTCCAAGGTTGAATTTCGACCAGTGAATTTTCGGAGTAATTCCCCAGAAAATTCAGCAATTTTTCCAGTCCAGAATCGTCGTGAACGAGATGAATCCACATTAGCACAGAAAAGCACGTGGTCAAGTGAAATCTTTCTTCGTTTCTTCCTTGGAGAAACGATTTCAGTAAAGACTCGGTTTCCGGAAAATTCATCACGTCGGCCAACTCGACAACCACGCTCAATTTTTCACTTGTGTTTCCTGACAGCAGAGGTTTTGATTTTTCAACAAGATGTGCATCTTTTTCCAACGCCAAGATCACAACCCGGCAAGTTTCGGGAAGCAATGATGCCAAGAAAACCCCGAATTCCACAGTTAATTCCTTGTGTGGAGGAAAATCGGCAAATAAAGAAAGGCGGAAAAACAATAATTCTAGCGCTCACACCGGAGTTGCAGCCGATATCCAAAACCAGAAATTCTTCATGCTTGAGATCTTCCATCAACTTCTTCAAAATGTCACTTCCCGAGCGTAAAGCGTTCATCCTATTCTCCGCAGGATTAAATTTGTAATAATCGGGGAAATTGCCATACGCCATCCTGTCGAGGAAAATACGAAAATTTCAATCACGCATCATGGAAATTCTCCCGTTTTGACTCAGCATGAAATGAATTTCTTCCCGGTAAGCTTTCAGTCAAACTTTACTCAACCAATCAACTGGAGATTTTGCGAAGTCTCACACAACTCGCAGGAGAAGAAGATTTCAAAATTGAATTGTTCAAATCCACAAAACAAACATACTCTGAAAATTCCTGCGATTTAAAAGACCCGAATTTGACGAAATAATGAGGACAACGACGAAACACAAAAAATCACAAGATTTCTCACGAAATTTCTTCCTCTTGAAAAGTTCATTTTAAAAAACGGTCTATGCAGCGATCTTTTGCACGCAACAAGTCGAAAACGCAGCAGCGAATAAAAAGATCATTTCCGCAACGACCACTTATGCACGCTCTCGAAGAGGATTCAAAGCGTAACAAACGGCTGCTTCATGAACGAATATAAGATGTATTTTTTTCTTTCGCAGAAAATAAAATGAGAAGATTGAATATAGAACACTGATTTTTCGCTTGGATAGCCCCGATGCTTCACAACAGGTCAGCTCTCTCCTCGCATCGAACGACGGTCATAAATCTCAATTTTTTTTCAAGGACCCTTGGGAAAATTCCTATACGGTCTTCTTTGGCCTCGCATGGACCCACGCTCATAAATGCCTCGCCGATACTGAATTGGCATTTGTTGCATCGCAGGATGCGGTGGCATGCTTCGGAAGTGTATCGGTGGTGGAGGATGCTCCATGAATGGACGAGGCGTCATAGAAATCACCCTTCGTCCTGCATCTGCCGACTGTTGCTGGATTTGTTGTAATATTTGTTGTTGTTGCTGTTGCTGTTGTGGTGGCGGTGGTTGCTGTTGCTGCTGCGGCGCTTGGGGGTGCTGCAATGACGACGACATTAAACGTTGAGCCGGCGGATCTTCCGTGGTTCTCTCCGACTGTTGCTCCGGTTCCTGAAAGCAAATTGCATCATTTTTAAATCTTGTTGATACATGATAGATCCCAAAAAAATTATCAAAGATTTCATTTCGTCACGCTGCTCGTCGACCAGTACTTATTGCCACGCTCCATAATTTTTGCCAGAGAAAAAAAAACAATGAAAATTTCCACTAGCATAAAACGTGCAGGGCTTGCTGATTTTTTTCAAGTTCCAAGAAAAAGTGATACGCCGTATTTCCTTATTAGGTAAAATTTTTCGTTATTCTTTTTTAACAAGCCGCACGAAAATGCTATTGAGTTCGCCTTTGAAATTTTTTCTGTCAAATTTCAAACTACATGATTTCTCACAAGCATCGCAAAAATGACTGATTAATGCAGAATCGGATTTATTTGATTTGGAGCATTGCAACTTTTAACGGGCAAGTTTTCAATTTTTCCTTGTGTTCTAACACATCGAACGTGGCTAAGGGGGGTTGAACACATAGAAGAAGCATGCTATGAAAAATTTGGTTGATAATTCTAATATTTCTCGGTGGAGAATTTGAAAGCAACTTTCCATTATCCAAACTCACAAACACAAATACAAGTAAGTCATGCAAAAACTTGAAAGACAGACGAATGTCTTCTACAATACGAGCGCAGAAAGAAAAGATTATCAGGATTTTCTATTTTTGGAGTTTTTTTTTTTTTACTTCAGAACTCCAAGTTGGATTTTAACTTGTTTTTGCAAGTTTCAGAACATGCTTCGAGACGTATCTAAAGTTTCCTGAATCGGGTATCCGTTACAGTGGAGGAAATTATTTTGTGCTGAACAAGAACGAAAAATCTACAGGTAGAAACAGAATTTATAGTAATCTTCGCGGTTTTCCCGACCAATAAAGCAATATAAGTTCAAACCTGAGCTTCAACGTTTCCGCCCTCGAATAAATCCACCCTGGTGTCGTCCAAATGTCCTCCGACAGCTGATGCAGGAGACGCTGCAGCAGTTACACCAGCTCGTCCCGAAAACATGAACTGCGATGACGGAGGCACATCCACAGGAACGGAGGAAGATGCCTCAGCTTCCGTAATTCCTCGGCTTGGGCATAAAGTCGGTGTACTAGGCACAATGCCATCATCGCCCTCTTCGAATGTTGACTGCATGAACGACGACGTTTGTAGCACGTTCTGTGCGGCTGGTTGCTGGGAGCGAATGCTCGACACGCCAGCAGATCTAGACCAATAATTTAAAAAAAAATGCGATTATTAAAAATTATGCGACATGAAGAGAACTGTTGATATGTGTTTCCTTGAAATAAGACAGATCTAAGTCTGACTCTCACCAGGACTCATATTCAGGTTATATTCTGATCTTTCTTAATTTCGCTGGGAAACTTCGCTCCGATTTCAAATTGCAATTTTCTAAAAATCTGATACAAAATTTGAATTTCTGGGCATCCACTTACAACTGCATAAATAATCCAGACAAAATTTCGTATGTGGTCAACATTAAATTTTAAAATAGAACTTCATTTAGCCTGTTCATAAGGGCCAATATGAAAGCATTCGAGGAAAAAGCGAAAAACAACGCAGCTTTGACTTTAAATTTCAATTTGAGCGCTTTTTTGCCCTCCAATAGAATAACAGTTCAGACTTATGCACTGTACCTCTACGCTCACAGGAATTTCAATATTTTCAGGTCATTTCTGAATTTCTTGGATCCGCTTCCATAAACAATTTGAAATTCGATTACCCGTGCAAAGGAATCCAATACGAGTAATTCGTTCAGATAATCAGACTTATTGCATTCAGACATTATACCATTTAAAATGCGGAAGGTAGAGCAGAAATTAAAAAAATATATGAAGTTTGTGCTCGGACTTTCCAAATCTGATTGTCGCGAAAATGCAATCAATCCGAGAAATACCACTAACCTTGGTAATAATATACACCTCCGTCCTGTGGTGGAATCATTACTTGAGCTCATTCCACTAGAACTTCCAGGCACAGGGTCCACTTGTGATTCTTCGGGAACTTCAGCAACTTCTCCCGTGACGGCCTGATTCAGCTCTTCGTCTTCTTCCTCATTTAAGACTTCGCCATCATCTTCATCACCTTCCAAATTTCCAGCTTCTGCATCCATGCTGTCTTCCGCATCCTCTTCAACTAATATAGATTCCCCTTTATTCAACATGATCATAGTTGAGGTATCAACTTTTGTAATAGGGATAAAATTAAGTACTGTATAATCTAATCCACAAGCTGGGCAAAAAATCAAGAAAAATGCAGCTGGCAATGTCACGACGCAATGAACAGGCAAGTGAATTATTTTTACATAATTTTCCACAAAAAAGACGGGTCTTCATATTTTCCCAAGACAAAAAATAGGGTTTATTCAATTATTTACACGTTGAAACATGCCAACATAGACGGATATAAATAGGGACAACTTCGAGCGTATATTGCAATTAACGGAGATAGAATTTCAAATTTCACTTATTCGCTCTATTCTTTACTGAGCACTACTGGTGGAAACGGGATACGATATGATTCCAAATTAGATTCGAGTGAAATATTCATTCCACTTGAAGCAACAACAAAACATGCACCATTGGAGCGCAGTTTGTACCTTCTGGAATGATATCGCTGTCGACTGGCACCATCTCGAACGGTCCAATCTCAACCCTCGTCCGCTTGCTGGGATCACCCATTGACGTCGTCGTGGCGGCAAAAGTCGTATCCAACTCCCGTTTCCTCGTTTTAGGCTTTGGCGATGAAGAACCAACGTTACTCGGGCCGGCTCCAGGGTCTGAGGCAACTGGACCACGCGAGAGGTTTGGTGAAATCATAGCAACGTTGCCCACGGAAGAGGAAGAAGACGTCACAGCAGACAGCGGAGGTAGCGGATGTACTTCCGTTTCCTCAGGTTGATCTGATGACGAAGACGCTGAATTCTCCGCTACTGCGATCGTAGGCAAAACCACGCCGGTAATGGGCATCGAAGTTGGGGTGTTCGTGGTGGGTGTTGGGCCGGATTCCGATCTCAGTGGACGAATCGACGCAGTGGGAGTCATTCGTGAAATAGATGCAACCATTGACGCCTGAGGTTGCTGCATTTGCGGTTGGACCTTTAGAAAAATTTCCAATATTTTGAATTCATTGAAAATCGTGCACTTTGCTTCCATTAATATTTTACTAGCTATGATTAAACTTCAGTGTCGTTTCCGGGAAAAATGCAACAAGGTACAACTTTTTTCTTTATTTTATAGAAAACCCTTCTCCTTATTACAAAATAAAAGACAAACCTCAATGCAGCTCCTCAACGTAGAACTTCCAGAGGCTCCAGAACCCGAGTTTGGTGCGGGAAGTGAGGCGGCGGCAGCACTAATCTTCATCTTCAACAAATCAATTTCTTTCAATAAAGCTTCTTTTTCCGATCGCAATTCCGCAAGTTGTGCAAGCCATGGTTCAGGGTTCAATCCCAATAAGGCAGCACAGTCGGCATCGGAAATTGATGGAACACTTGGAAGAGACGGAGCTGGGACATTGGAGTTTTGTAGCGCCTTTTGAAGGACATTTTTTTGTTCAGTCACTAGCTTCAGACGGGAACGAGCCAATTCCAAAGTCTCCCTCGCCTTCGTTTGCTGATTATCCTGAAAAAAAAGAGAAGAGGGAAAAATATGTAAGCAAAAATGGACTGCAGACCAAATGTAACCTTCCACATGAAATTGTATACCATAGAAAAAGACACTGTAAAAATTTCCAACTATGCCAAATATTCAATCTCACCCGAATTACATTTCCAGAACAATGATACCGTATTTACTTGAGTACCCCGCGCACCTTTTTTCTCAAATTTCAGAAGAAAAAAGGGGGTCCGCGTCATAAGCGGGTACAAATTTTTCAAGAAGTTTTAGGAAGTTATGTGTGCATTATACCTAATTATAATGGAAAAATTTGGAACAAATGTAACAATGAAACTGTTTTCACTGAAAAAGTTGAAAATTGATCAGATTTTTGTTCAATTCATGTCTAGAGTGAAGTTTTTTGTTTTTATGTTCGAAATTTTGTGGTTTTACAGTCACTAAAAATTGGGGTGCGCGTCTTACTCGGGGATAAGATTTAGTAAAATGTCCAACTGAAAAACCCTTCTGCGCGCCTCAATACAGGTAATTACCTTTTCTTTGATGAGGCCTTCTAGCCTGGAGATATTTTCGAGAGCTTCGTTGAATTTAGCTTCGGCGGCAGGGTCAACCTTGACTTCACTTTCCTTCGCTTCCTCAATTTTCTGCAATGCTTCCTTCGCCTGTTTCAGTTCGTTATTCAGCTTATCAACATCCTTCCTCAGGGATTCGCTGGTTTCCTTGTACTTGCGAGCCACTCGCCTGACTTGTGCAAGTTGGCCTCTAAGATCATTGGCCTGGGTCTCCGCTTCATTAGCAGAAGATCTCAAGTTCTCGATTTCTTCGGTCAGCTTTTTATTGAGGTCCAAAATCCGATCCCTCTCTGCTCCGATCTTCTCACGATCTTTACTAAGAACGTCTCTTTCCACTGCCTCCTTCTCTTTCTCGACCAGGAAACGGTCTTTCTCTGCAAGTACCTTGTCACGCTCTTGGATTTGCTTATCTTTCTCTTGCACAGCCTGGAAAAGCTTGTCCCGTTCGGAAACCAATCTTTCTAAATCCTTCCATGGATAAATCGAAAAGCACAAATTCCCGTCAAGAAAATTATCGTATGTCTTGGTTAAGTTAGGTCGAAAAAGTATCCAGCAACTTGATCAACTGGTGCTTGATTAAAATCAGTCAATTCAGTACATTATCTTCCTTCGCACGAATAGTTATTTTTATTTCACTTCAACATTGACGATACTTGAATAAATCATGCATCAATGTAATTTTCGAATATGTTGCGAAACGTCAAACTTCCATAAACATGTCAGACTTACTTGTGGATTCACTTTCTGGGTGCGTTCAATCATGGAATTGGCTCTTTCCTGCCATCTTTTCGCCTCAATTCGCAGAGTTTCGCATTCTGCATTCAAATGGCCCAGCTTGGTATCCAGCTCTTGAATCTAAATCACGAATGAATACCATCTATACGGATCGCAAAAGCGAATGATTCACAAAAACTACAAACCTTGAGATTTTTGGGACCACGTTCAACTTCCAAGTCAACTACGCGAGCTTCCGTCTCTTTCAATTTTGACGTCAGAGAGTCTCGTTCATCCCTCAGCATTCGGTTGCTATCCTCCACAGCTGCAGCAAGTTGCACTTTCCTCAACACCTCCTCATGCTCGGTTACCGAAATCATCTTCAATCCCCCGGAAGAACGCGGTGAACCACTTGGACCCACTTCGGAACTCAATCCTGCAGATACTCGTGCTGCAGCCAGTGCAGACTGCAAAGCTTTCATCTCCGCCTTCAGGTTGGCAACTGTTTGCTGCAGTCGAGTATTCTCTAGTGACTGCGTCCGCAGCTTCGCACTTTTCAGCTCTTTTTCTTTTTTCAAGTAGCTGTAAGACAGTTTCTTATATTATAGTACAGTACTGTATAATACATGCTTTTACCTCTTAAAATAGCACACGCAGAAGTTCAGTAGAATTGGTATTCAACAAGGGGACAACAAAATGGGATTCTTCAAGTCGTGCAAATGCGAGGTTAACTGGCCCTAATTTTTCACTACTGTACATCTAAAACATACTGAATATGCGTTCGTTAAGATCAGAAGTACTGCATTCTAATTTATCTAGGAAAATTCCCGACAAATAAAACTTGATTTCAAGAGGATAAGGCGATTGCCAGTGAAATCTACCCGACTTGAACATTTTTTTCAGTTATGGACACATTAGGTAAACCTGGACCGTCGATTAAATATTTGCAGCACAGTAACTATTCGAACAACCAGTAACTCACTCGATCAATTTTTTCAACTGCTCTGGTGTGGCTGAGTCATCTGCTTCGTCTCCAGCACCACTTTTGCTTTCTGCACCAGCACCAACAGATGCAGCAGAGTCAGGGGTTCCATCACTTCCGGGTTTTTCCTCAGTCTCCGAATCTCTGGCTAGCTTGGCATCCTCGAACTTCTGCTTCAGTTCTTGCAGCTGCTCCTCCACAGAAGACAGAAAGTTCCTCGTGGATTCTAAATCCTTTTCAGAATCCGAGGCCTTGACTCTTGTCGCATCTAGCTCTCTTCGAGTTTCGCCAATACTAGCTTCTAGCTCTTGTCTTCTGGACGATTCGTGAGCAAAACGTGTACTGAGTTCAGCACACGAGTTTCGAAGCTCGATGAGATCCTTCGTAGCAATAGCCAATGCTGCTTCTGCATTGGCAGCCCGGGACTCGGCAGCTACTCTGTCTTTATCCGCATGTTCCAACTGGGATTTCCGGCTGATCTCACAAGACTCGAGCTGTTCATTGAGTAACTTCCGGGCCTCCTTCAGCGACTCGTTTTCACTTTCTACAGTTGCTCGAGCTTCTTCAAGTTCCCGAACACGCTCTTCGAAGCCCGTCACGCGAGTTGCAGTGTCAGCCTGTTGGGCTTTCAGGGCATTGTTGGCAGACTGAAGAGCGTCTTCTAGGCCAGCTGCCATGCGTTTGTATTCGGCAGCGTGAGCCTGGCTCGCTTCGGATTCCCGCTGCAGCGCCAAAACTCGAAGACGGGATTCTTGCAGCTCTGCTTCAGCTTCACGAAGCCGCAAGTTGAGCGTTGCCAAATTGTTCGACACATCCGTCGCTGACTGGCTTTCCTCGAGCGCCGAGTTCAAGCGGCTGCCAATCGGAACGTCCTGCAAAGACAAAAATCTCGTGTAAAAACAAAGCTTAACACCAGGGAGGAATCTTTTCAACCTTTGTTTTTAATCCGGATAATCCTTTCCGTTAAAACGTATAAATCTCATTTTTCTTTTTCGGGCGTTGAAATAATTCCCAACGCGCTTCTACAAGTTTTTTCCTTAATTTAAACGCCCAATCTCAAGTAAAGTATATTACTTGTTGCAAGAACAACACGCAATATGACCGATATATATATATGATGAATATCCCATTGTTATTTCATTTCAGTAGGTTCAATTGAGGTTTGATGAGATAAGGACAACTTTAGTAACATTTCGTTTATTGGCGGGGATTTTACTCTTGAAAAGATTGCAGCTCAAGGATTCAGAGGCGTCCGTCTGATATTCAAGAAATTAAGGTCGCACCGTCAGAAAAAAACCGTTTCAAGCAAGAAATACCCGAATAAAATAAATCGAGGATATATTAAAAATATGATTTGTACTCACAAGTCGACCACTACGCATTTCTTCTACTTGGGAGTTAAGTTTTGCAATTTCTTCCTCCAGCTTCACAATGCAATCCTGCTTCTTTCTCGCTTCTCCATTGGCTTTCGCAGCAGCTTCGCGTAATGCATTGGCTTCCTCTTGCGCACTAACGGCAGCCTCGGCTGCTCGTCGTTCAGCAGCGGCTAAATCTTTCTTGATATTCGTAATCGTATTCTTGAGCGCAAGCTGCTCGCTGGATTCTCGACTTTCCAGTTCGACGCGGAAAGCGCGAAGGTCCGTTATCACACCTGCTTGATTGTGTATCGCCTCTTCCAACAAACTGTTCGTTTTGTTGAGGCGATCAATCTCCGACTGCGACTTGAACAGGTCCTGGTTCATGCTCTGAACTTTACGCTCGCTTTCATTCAACTTCTTGCGGGTTGATGACAACTCCTTTTTTATAAATGAAGAATAATTATCAGTTATGCATCATAAAAAATTTCGGGCGCAAAAACGAAGGAAGCTCCATCGTGACAAAATCAGTTTTTATCATTTATGTTGAGCTTTTTTGTTTATTAACCCTAGGTACGTAATTACAGTGTTTCGAAATTGAGATAATTTCCTTACCTCTCTGACTTCTTCCAGAGTATGCTCCAGCTTCGCCATTGTCAGGTTCATTCTTTTACTCATTTCTTCAGCGCCATTCAGCTGCTTTTTATACATGTCCATGTTCGTCTTCGCTACGTTCAAACGCTCCACACTGCTTTCCATTTCCATTCTGCTTTTGATACTCTCGTGCCTGAAAACAATAGATCCATATCAGTTATGAAACATTCACGAACAAGCGGGTTCAGTCCAAGATTTTTACCTGAGCTTATCAACTTTTTCCTTCAACTGTGAGTTTTCTTCCATCAAGAGCTTGGCGTTTGTGCTGAGTTCCACCTTCAGCAACTCATGTTCCTTCTTGAAGGTCTCGAAACCTTCGTTTGTTGTTTTTAATCTATCTTCGAAGTCTCGCCGCTCGTCAGCATTTACAGAAATTCTGGGAGATGCATGAATGGAGGTGTTGGAGAGTCTGGAACGTGACTGATTGAGAGGTGTAGATGGTGTTGACCCCATCCCAGGAGGGACTCGAATTCCGGCATTGCCGTCACACGAGCAACGATCAGAAATTCCTTTGTACATATCCCGTTGGAGGCGGAGATTTTCCAATATTTTTGAACTACGTTCCCGACCTTCTCGGAGATCGGTAAGCTCTTTTTCTGCCTCTGCATACATTTTCTGCGAGCAATAAAAAAGATCATTAAATTGTCGTTTCATGGATGTAAATGATTGAGTACTTGCCTTCATTTCCGCATTGATCTTCTCGTCCGTTTCCCGCTTATACGTTTCCAGCTCGGTTTCCACGGCTCGCAGCTTTGTTAGCAATTGTTCATTTTTCACTTGTAATTCTTCCACGCTTTTGAAGGTTACCAAATTATTTGCATCGTTTTCAGGCGTCAATATTCCTCGCTTGTTGCCGCGAAGTTTCTCCAACTCAACCGTCAATGTCGTGATTTGACTTCTCAAATCTTTCATCGTCGCATTCCGAACCTAAATAATGCCCGTAGTAAATGTTCATTATACACTTTTCAAGATCAATTAATAGACGCGTTAGATTCAAACGTACCGAATACTGTACCGAAATTGCGTACTTAAACGATAGGTTATATTATTATGAGATGGCTGCTTGCTCTTTTGGTATTTATTCTTTCAAGGTGCAATGCTTCAAAAAGTTAGGTTAAAACTCTAAAAGCTATGGTTTGAAGCCCCTTTCGAACCTCGGCATCATGGCGAAGCTTTTCTGAAACACTCTTGGCATCGATCAACTGGAATCGCAAAGCTTGACATTCTTTCGAAGCATCGGAAAGCTTTCCGGTCAAAGTTTTCACAATGATCCGGGTTTCGTCGGCTCTTTCCCGCTCCTGCTTCCAGGCCGGCGCTCGGGCTCTAATTTCGTTCGCTAAATGTTCCAACTTCAATTTCAGTTCTTCATTTTCTGTCAGTAAGCGCTGGGCTTCTTCGGAAGCCGCAACGTACTGCGAATACATTCCTGTCAACGTGAGCCCACTTTTCACAAATTTCGTGGCTGCCGCAGCGGCTGGACTCAGCTTTGATAGGGATTCATCGCTGACACCTAGAATGAATTCCAGAAGAAAACAATAAGAAACATGATCATTTCAATGAAGCAATCGAACCTTACTGTGAAAAAGAAAGAAGTAGACTTACCATGCTTTTCAAATTTTTCGATCAGTTTGTGGGCATGCTCGAGATCTCTTCGCATGGCTTCAATCGTTTCTTCACGCTCCGCAACAACGCTTTTGATTTCTTGACAGGAATTCACCAATGCCTCAACTTCTGCATAATGCTCTTCACTCGCTCGTGCAAAAGATTCGTCCAGTTGTTTTCCTCGTTCTTCAAGTGCTTGAGCTCGGATATCAGCGCTTCGAGCATTTTCTAAGGAACGATTTTACTTCACTTTAGAAAAGAATGTCTGAAAAAATCCTTGCCAGCCATACAAACCTTCGTGCAGAGCAACCAACTGCCTCTGGGCATCTAGCTGTGACTTATAATTTGTTTCTAAAACAATAGTATTTTCCTGGATTTTGTGCAGTTGATCCAGAAGGTCGCGAACTTTTTCTCGCTGATCATCAACTGATGACTTGTAATCTTCAACGGTGTTCTGCGCTATCTTCAGCTATAAACGAACAAAAAAAAGTTTCCTGATTACAGAAGGTTCTTGGCAGCTTCATAGATGAAAATGCAATATAAACCTCCTCAATTTTGTTTTCCAGATTCATCTCCAATCGCAATGCATGGTTCTTCTGCTCCCTAAGATTTTCGTACAACTCGTCGTGTTGCTTCCGCATTTCAATTTGATATTCTGCAAATTGATCTGCACCAGCTTCAACACGCGCCCTCAATCGAGAAATTTCCGCCTTCAAGCCTTCTTCTCTTGCATTCGCCATTTCCGCTTCAATCTGGGCGGTGAGGCGCGCCTGCTGAGAATCTCGCAGCGAATCATTCATAGCTTTCAACTCTTCTCTGAGTCTGTTCACTTCCTGGGATTTGGATTCCAAGAAACCAGCAAGATCTTCTTGCTCAGCGAGTCGAAGTTGAATGCGTTGTTCAAAAACTTTTACTTCTTCTGACAATCTGGAATGAAATAATTAGAGAAAAAGTATGTACGGAAGTCACGAAGGAATGATGCTGAGTATTTCATGGTCCGAAATTACAGTAACAATCATTCTAATTCAAAATTAACAGCCATTTAAAATTTCTCACAATAAAGTATTACTGTGTTTCTCATGTTAATTCTCTAAGATGCACTGGCGCATATTTTGGGCGTGCTTTAATGGTCAAATGAGGAATTTATGCAAGCCAATTCACACGCACATACATGAGAGGAATCTGCAATCAGATGGAATTATGTATTCGTAAGACTCAAAATCGAGCTAAGGCACGACGAATGCCCTTGGAATTTAAACAAATCAAAAGACATTGTCAGAGCATAACAGGTGGAATATTAAAATTTTTATCACACAAATTCAGCTGCAATTATGTTTAAAAAATATCCAATAATATTGCATCTATAATAATAATAAAATACAATCAAAAATAATATTGTATTCACTTCTAGACAATAATGTTAATCACGGTAATTGACAATATGAGAGTCCGAAACAATAATGAAGAGAAGTTCGAGTCCGCTTCGATAACAAAACCTCGTTTAGAACATACAAAAACTTCAACTAGTTAGCGAAGAAACCATTTCTGTAAATATTCTCGCAAAAACTGCCTAAGGCCTTGAAATGGCACAGCTAGGATACAAGAANGGTCTCACTGTTCTGTCCGGGCTTTAAGATTTTCTTCTCGGAGTTCGGCCGCAGCTGCACGTGCCTCCGCAGTTCTAGCTCGATCTTCCAATTGCTCAATGGTCGCAGCCTGTTCTTTGCATTTTTCCCCACTAGCGCGGGAGGATCGTTCCAAAGCGAATAGCACATTGTCACTTTCTGCCTTTGCCACAGCAACTTTCTCTTTCAAGGGGTTTTTAACATCTTCTGCCAGGGCATCGAACGTGTTTAACCACTCTAGTAACGCGTCCATTCTGTCAGGAGAAGTAGAGAAATACTGTTTTAAAAAAACGCGAAGGAACGTAATTTTTGCAAAAAAGAGCACCATGAAGAAATTGAACGGTTGCACGGGTTCCTGAGAACGCCAGGTATACTTGATCGTTTGATATAAAACCTTCAGGAATTTTCGCACATATTCCAACTTAACAAAATTCACAATCACGCCATTGTTACCTTCTCAGAATGTGAGAACGAAGCAGACAACGAGAAGATAAAACTCATCAGTCACAGCCGCGACGCACGCGTCCAATCGAAAATACTTCTTTCCTCAAACGGATTGTACATTTTTCTGTGATTCGAGGGAATTTTAATTTTTCATCAGAGATCTCAGATAAATTTTCAGCTAAAAACATCAAATCATGAAAATTATTCGTACGCAAGAATTTAGCTCGGAATGGTACTGTACTGTGTTTTCTAAAACTGGATTTCCGTAATGGTCAGTCGGCGGATTTCTTTCGTAACCAACATTGACGTTCACTGTTCTAGATCAGACGAACAGCGTCAAATGAGGAAAACGGAAAAACAAACATTTTCAAAAGCAAAAGAATTAGAAGTTCAGTTGAGATTCAAATTCAATATCTGGCGCTACTGCTGATGCACAGAACAAAAATTGGTGTTGTTGGATGCTGATCGCCTGCACTGGGCCCCAGTCTTGTTTATGCCAGAACACTGCGCTGCGTTCGACCTCCGACTTCTGCAGGAAGTACAAAAAAAGGTCTAAAATCAGCAAAAAATTCTTCAATAGGCGAAATCGTTCATCTTATAACGAAGAGGAATTTCTCGAAACCAACATAAAATCAAGTTTTACACTTACCGGCCAGTTCTGGTCGACGATGTAACTGATAGAGGCGTCTGAGAGCGCATATTTCGCTGTTCCGAGTTCTCTCGATTTTCTTCTTCTACATCGTCTTCAACGTTCTGCATTTCACTCTGATCTTGCAGCAACCTGTCCAACAAACTCCTCTTTGCGGCCCTAACATCTAGAGTCTGAAAATTGAAAATTTTTCCATGAGTGAAAAAAGGAAGCGGTCTCCATGCACAACACATGTCTCCATTGAACGTTAAGTTAAGCATGGTTCCTGTACAGTACTTTCGTTTCATCGAATATCGTATAGTTTATAAACTGCTCTGGAACTATACCTTAAGAGAAAAATCACTTAATTTTCCACCCCTCGTCTAGGTACAGATGGAGTTAACCGGCATTACACTGAATTTCACCCATTAATCACCTGAGGAATACACGGATGACCTCCTGAATTCTGAATGACTTGATTCATCATTGAAACACGAGATAACGGCGGGGGATTATCCCATTGTACATTGACATCTGCCCTCGGCGTAGAGCAAAACGTGGGAAATGCTGGGAAATTAACATTCCTGCGCAAAGCAGAACGACCCGCCTCCTCCACTGGAGGTCGTCGCGGGCTCATCACACCAGAATCGTTGCGATCACAGCCAAGATCTTCATCTTCCGAGATCAAATTGTCTTCTCCCCCAGCGATCCTGCTAAATCTAGCAGCTAAAAATCAGACAAATAAACGTACACATTATATTCTGGCAAGATCATAAATATTGATACCATACCAGCACATCGAAATGAAATGGCCATCACAAAATATTCAACAACGTCATAACCATGAAAATAACTTTAATATATTGGTGATTGTATCGCAAAAAAATCTCAAGTTGAAGTATAGACGACTCGAATGAAGATGAGAGAATCAACACTCATCCTTCCACTTACCAGGAACAACAGTTGCAACAGGTGTAACGGCCGGACATGTTTCTGAAGACAGCCATCCGCCAACTCCTTTTCCGATTCTCACGAAACTTTGAGATTTGTAACTCACAAATAATTCACCTTTCAAAAAAACACGAAGTGAAAATAAATAGAAATACTGTACATGGCAATTTTCGAACTTAGAAACTTACTTCCAAGCATGATGATTATTAAGGCTGTCAACGAGGGGAACTCCAATGCCAACTCCTTGTTGGACAACGCGGCGGCCGCGTTCAGTGGTATGATCAAGATCATGAAGATTCTTGAAAGCATCGGAAATTTCAAAAAGCAGGCAAACCAAACCGTGGCAAGAAGATAAGCGACGTGCGATACGACAACAAATAAATCTTCAAGACGACCGGCTTCATCCATCTGAAAAACTTCAAAAAGAAGAAAGTCATGCGACGACTTCCACTAGGCGTTTCTACCTTCACCTACCACTCAGGGTGCTATTCAACCAATGCAGTTTCTTATTGACACGAAAATCGACATCTTCCAGCACCCGATGAAGGGAGCCAATGGATGATCTAATCGTGGATAAGCTCTCCAACGTTTCCGTATGGATACGTAAAATACGATCCGTCAATCCGTCTGTAGAACAACAAATGCTCAAAATAAAATTCTTGAAATCAATTGTTCAGGCAAATGTCACTTACCAACACGATCCCAAGCGTCCCTTGTTTTCATGTGCACCTCGTTGAGGTCCCGGAGAATTTCCTCGTGTCCTACACGTCTCGATGACTCAAAATTCACCAGATATTCCGCGGCTTCATCTGGAGATTTTGAAAGCTGGAATATAATTCAGCTCAGAAAAATTGAAACAAAAAAAAACTCACCAAGATGCGACTTGATAGAATCTTTCATGAGTCCAAGTTCAGCTTGAACAGCAGCAATGAGCATCTTTTCCTTGCTCAATTCTCGCAGATTTTCCGACACGAACCCCTGAATGCTAAGTTGGGCGTCTTTAAGTTGATTCTGCTTAACAGCAAGAGCTTCGTGCCCCCGTGAAACTTCTTCCAGTGTGTCGGAAGTTAATCTACCAAGTTCGAGTTGACCTTCCTAGAAGAATCATTCCTATGATACACGAACGAATCATTCATGAAGTAACTTACCTTAATACTCTTCAATCCTTCCACGTGCTCCTCAGTGGACTGAACAAGACGATTGACGGTAAGTTCTGTCTTGACCGCGAATTGCTGCTGCCGTGCCGCATAGCAAACTGCCCTCGCTCGGTTTGACATCAAATGGTATGCGTTCCACGCGTTGTCATCCATCTTTTGGGTACAATCTCTCAGGGTCTGTCGAAAGCCAAAAAATATTACCACTGCATATTTTAAATCCCAAGACACGCATGCCAATAAACCACACCATTTCTTCGTAGCATGGATACTCCTTCCGGCCTTCCACCCGCGACTGACAGTTCAAAAGCTGAACGCCCATTTTCGCTATCTCTTCTTCACTCATCCGCGTACACGTAGTCTTCAAATCATAAATGATCTGGGGGAGAAACAATTCTTCAATCTTCAGTTCTAGAGGTATTCCATTGATACTTACTTGATGCTGGCAGCGATCCAGTTCTGACATTTTGAGTCCGGTATACTTCTCAACTTCATTCAAAAAAGGGTCCTCACGCTGAATTTCGAAAGGTGCAGTAATCTTGGTGAAGTCTAATGCCGTCGATGATGAATCTCGATGTTCATCAACACGTGCCCAGGGTGCATCTTCAGATTCTTCACCGAAGACCCACCTCATCCATCCATCCCCAGCCACGGATACAGCACAGATGGTCAACCAAACACAAAATCGCGACGACCTCATTTCTTTGGTAGATGTTTCTAAAATAAATTTTGTTCCAAATCAATTCCTGTTAAAATAATACGCGCAGAACTGTAAAATAGCAAGTCAGGACACTGGAATCGATATCACACTCGATGAAGTTCCCCCGACTTATGGACACCATATGACCCAATCACTGACTGGTTTACGTCGAACTGAAATCTCAGCGCGAATCGCCCGGCAGCTTTTCACGTATCAAGATGCAAGCGTGAACCTCAAGGAATGGTGGAGTATCAATGGACAAACTCGCCAACCGCCATGCTGAACTCGCCCTGCATTTCGGAGTATGTTTTCATTTCTCAATAATTCGGCGAATACTGCATAGTATCCTAACCGAAGTGTTTTGTAAGCCCATGAGAACTGAAATTATATTTGCAACTACACATATTCATGGTTTAAGAATTGCCCAGAAAATAAATTCATCTCAGGATCAGTTTCAAATTCAAGCATAAATCAAGGAACATCCATGTCAATTCCTGGAGAGGGTACTCCAAAATTTTGTATTGGAATTTATTTTTTCTAAAACTTGGCCAGAACTACAGAAGGGATTTTTTCTAGTTTGTGTAACCCTTCTGCGCGTAAGTTCCCCATCATTTAAACCTTTAGAAAAGCAGTTCAGCAACTTGTTCGTCTCTGCTTTGTTTTTCAACCTCTTTAAGGCCCGTTTACTGTGATTGAATGCTTGGTCATCATGGGCATGTGCTTATGTATTTTCAATGAAGTCTCCTTTGGAACGCAAGGTCTTAATATACCTGATCCATCCACATTGTCATTTGATATAAATATTCTATGGGCATGGCATTTCCTCTACAATTCAATAGTTAGGTCTGAATTGTTGAAATGCACATCTCATTTTCCCTGTTTCCCACTACGAGAATTCCATACAGTACTGTATAAGCTTTCTACAACTTTCTTTGGTTCTCATCTCAATATAGTTTAGTCACCTGAATACTGTAATGTCAGGATTTTCAACTTTTCTTATGCGTAGGCAAACATTTATAATTAAACATTTGCTGAAATTCATGCTTTGGCTTCTAAAAGGGCAAAACAGTGTCTTCCTTCCTACATGCAAACATTTTTTCCTACAGCTGACGCTCAGATTCACCAGAAAATTTTGGGCGCAGGTGAAAACCGGAATTTTCCCAAACCGACAGAAATAAACAGATGCTCACAAAGATTACACAGTTTATTCCGATGGCATTTTCAGACCTTAATAATCCAATTCAAATTTCAAACAACAACAAAATCTTCAAGCACTGTGGAGACAAGCCGCGAACGGACAGGAGGTAGAGACACGCCTCCTCTAGCATCACAAGGCCATTTAGAAAACCCGTTCGTGAAACCCTTCCATGGGCTGTTGTTGTGGGTGCGGGGCACCACGGGCATGCGGCGGATGGGGATGCCTCGGCCCATGATGGTGCCCATGCGGCGGGTGGTGTCCATGCGAATGCGGCTGCTGGTGTTGATGTGGCGGCTGCTGATGTCCGCGTGGACGTCGCGGCGGTGTGTAGTACTCAAACATGCTTTGCGTGTGCTGCTTCAGCATGTTCTCCAGGTCCTGCGGCAGCGGGTCTTGCCAAAAAAAATCGTGTCCCAAAGAAGCATCCGCATTGATTCGCTTGGCAGGGTCCAGAGTCAGGAGCTTATCGAGCAACTCGAGGGCGTTGTGATCTTTGACGAAGTTGCGCAGACGATCCCTGACTTTGCGCTTTTGACCTTTCGGGATTTCCATGGTTGAGTACAATTCGAGGGACTCCACGTTAGGCCACACTTCCGGCGTGATACTGCCGCAGAGGTGAACAATGAGGTTCAACTGATGTTGCTCCGTGTTTCCCTACATTGAAAAAAACAAAAAAAACTTTCAAATCATCATCTGCGTACTCCAAAAAGACGAAAAAATCTGGAAGACCCTAATTTTATAAGAAGCAGAATATGTCTTATCTGCTTGAAAACCTGCGGAAAATTGATGAATTGCGTCCGTGCAAATCAAAGACGGAAAGGCAAATGAAAATCTGTCAAATGCACACCTATTTAACCAATCTAGTTTTTTAAGTACCGATAAGTCGATTAGCAGACTGAAATAAAATCGTCATGAAACCATGATCGTGACGATGAACCTCTGTCCAAAAAAAAAATAAAAGGTATGGGAAGGTTAAAAAACTAATTACTCTCAGTCATGAGTTGGTAACAGCCTGCAGCTCCTCATTTTATCAAGATTTACATTATCAGACAAATTTGGACTCACTTGCATGATGGGACTTCTCGTCCACATCTCTGCCATGATACACCCAGCCCCCCACAAGTCCACAGGCGGGCCGTAATCTCGATCACCTAGCAACAACTCGGGCGGTCTGTACCAAAGGGTCACTACACGGTTCGTGTATCGGTTCTTCTGTCCCATAGAGAAAGGCCTGGCCAAACCGAAATCGGCCAGCTTGAGAATACCCTTCTTGGTTATCAAGATGTTAGCTGCTTTCATGTCCCGATGCAAAATCTGCAGGGTCGAGAAGAAAAATGCTCCAATCAATAGATTGCGTAGAAATCGAAAAATTACACGGAAATCTTTGATCAGCACTTTAAATACGGTCTAGCAAGTTTATGGATTCAATCTCCTTTCAACGGACTGTAATCACCTCCAGTTTGAAACGTTTTTTAGCTTCCACAACAGTTCAGTACAATATTTCAGATGCATTTCTCTAAAATTTATCTTGGTGGAAATAAAAGAAGATACCCTCCTAGCAATCTTCGGTAGTCAAGTTCAAAAAAGCTTAAATATACATTCTTGATCAGCATATTTCATGATTTCTAAATGGCAGCTCTCAAGTTGAACCGACCTCATGCTTTCCGATCACATTTTTACTTTTTTCAACTCCTGATTTGCAAATTGCGTCTCTCTAAACTTACACATGAATATTTTGAAAGCAAAGCGTCACCTCAGCAACAATGAAAAAAATATCGCTGGTTTTCACTCAAAATAATTAGTTGGGTTAAAAAGTTGCGTCTACGACTTCCTTCAAACTTCTGAACCTGTCGGATTTTACTTCGATCTTACCTTGTTGCTATGAATGAAATAAAGACCGTTGAGCAACTGCTGCATGACCTTCTTGATCTCCCCCAAGTTGAATTTGACGTTTACGTTGGACAGCAGACCGGCGAGATCGTGTTCGCAAAACTCGAACACCAGGAAGAACGTGCTTTTGTATCGGTTGAACTGGGTCGCTGTTCGCGCAATACAGTGGATACAAACTCAATCTCCTCCTTCCGTTCGGAAAATCTTGACAAAAATACCTTTTGTGCGACAGATTTCGATGAGATTCACCACGTTCTCGTGGTCCAACAGCTGAAGAATCTTCAACTCCCGCAACGCAGTAATCGGGAACTGCGAAACGATCGGAAACCAAAATTTCAACCCTGACTATCATTGAGTTTTTTCTCCTCATTCTCTTTGACAGATCACTCACGCCTTCCTTCTCATTTTCCATGAGAACCTTCTTTAAAGCAACTGTTAGCTTCGTCTGCTTGTTCTTTGCCTTGAAAACTTCTCTGAAGGAGAGGAAAAAAGTAACAGGTCGATAATTGAAATCACTAAATGATGAAGATACACACTCACCCGAATGTTCCTTGACCAATTTTCGCCAACTTCTCATACTTCGAAGCATCGTCGCAGAACTTGTAGTCGTAATTGTCCAAATATTTTACAAAAGTTGGGTCCTTGAAAAGGAAGTTCTGACCCATCCAAGGCCCCGCTTGATCCCCCGTCGGCTGGATTGGATGCGGCGTGACGCGATTCGCACCCGAAGCATTTTGAATGTTCACAGCACTGGTCATCGGCGCGTCCAACAACCCCCTCATCAGTGCACAAGCACAAAAATAATGATAAGGCAATATACTGTACTTCGATATTTTTTTGTGTTGCAAATCTGCGGATGAAAATTCAACTTCCACTTAATATCACTTATTTCAGCATTAAAAACTCTGATCAGATGAAATTTTGACGAAAAAAAAAATCCGACCCTTTTCCAGACGATCGGGAATAAAATCTCCACAGCAGAGGCAAGTTTTTCCAGCAAACCTTGTTCATTCCTTCACAACTTAAGCTGCGAAGCAAACCTGCTAAGAATAAACATCGGTCAAGCGACAATTCTCTTTCGTTCCTTTTTTTAAATCCAACCCAACAACGAATGCCTTCCACTTAAAGGAATCGCACACACAGGGAATGGATCAGCGTAAATGTTGCCAAACAAAGCTTTCTGGTTCAAATATTCCCGATCAAACAATAAAAAATCCGAGATGGCTCAAGGACAAAAAAACATACGACGCAAATTTTCAACAATTCTGTTGATTTCATTATTAAAAATTTCATGAAAAAAAAGGATCTAAAACCGAAATCTGTGCCTTACTTCGAAGCCCATGTTTCCAGTTCATTTTTTTCCGAATAACGGATAAAATCTTGCTCACGCGATGAATCATCTACAGAGAGGTGGTTAATCCCACACTGGAATCACGCTCGCACTCGCGGACTTTCAATACGTACCGAAACATCAAATACAGCGTTAAACTTCATCCAGAAGCGAATCATCAACTCAAAACATTGAAACAAACTAATCGCATCGACTGAAAAATCATCACAAATAAAAACTTTGTTGAGCAACAAAAGGGATCAATAGACAACAGAAGAATCACACACTGGAATTACTTCCTCATTCGCAAACAGAACGCTCAGAGTTCAATGTCCGTCGTTGAATTTCCAGCAGGCTTTCATTTTTTCTGATTGAGACTCAATGTCGCAAGATTGGGTCATCATTAACGAGAAAGAAACGGGACGAAATTAGAGATAAGATACCAAAAGTTCTTTCCGAAGAAAAAACGAACGAATTCCTTTTCCTCGTTCGCAATCAATTAGTTTTCCTTTCCTCAACATCACCGTCACAGCTGCGTGCATCGTCCTCAGAGTCCATCCCGCGCGACGTGTCCATCGGGGAAGGGGCCGGCGAAACGGAACTGCGGAAATCCATCACAGGCATCGGGCTTCCGGTAGTCGGCGCCATTTGACGCAACCTAGACGCGGGGGCCGCTTGTTGCCCACCACCTCCAGGACTCGGCACACACGGCTTCACGAACTGTACGTCCGCGTTTGCATTCCCTTGGCTACCGACTGAGACGCTGATCCCTCCGAACCCCTGCAATCAAAACGGTGGAATTTTTCAGGTGCCTGAAAGCAGGACATCTCTAACAGTGGTTCGCAGCTATTCCTAGGGGTAAAAGAAGATTTCATGCGCCAATCCACGGAGATATTCCCCTGATTCAGGACTGAGCATATTGTACAAGGGGTAATGGTAATAACTTTTTCGCAAAATATCTGAAATTTGTCCCAAGAAAAAAAGAGATACGTTCTTTAAATGGATTCTCAGGAATAGTAGGATGCACCATTCTATTGAAAGGGAAATCAATACTGAAAATAAATTTTTCAACATTCATTTTTGACTACCCTTTTCATAAAAAAAATTGGATGTACTCTACTACAACTAGGTGTGATATAAATAATGATGATAATACGGACCTGTTGATGAACATTTAACGGCGGCGAAGGTGGTGGAATGAACGACCTGTACGGAATCGGTTGACCACAGCTTTGACACCTGGCAGTGCTTCCGGCACCTAAAAAAATCAAGATATTCAAAATCATTCTTCCCACGTGCAAGAAAGACAAATACAAAAGAAAACGTACTTTTACTAGGCGAGGCTGGCCGATGCTGAATAACACTAGATCCACCACCAGAATTCACAGGACTGGATCCGGCCCGAGTTCGATAAGTACTACCGGTACTTCCGTCGACTGAATATCGGTCTTCATCCATCTCCAAACTGAAACGAAATCATATACTCTCAGCACCACATAGACAGGTTCAAGAGGAAACATATGCTTTTCCTCTCACCTAGACTCGGACTCAGAAAGTTGTCTTGAAAGCGCACGCCTTCGTTCCTTTTCCAAAGCAAGCTTCTTCTGCAGGGTCACGTTATCCATTCGGATCTGCTTTTCCTCAGTCGCGAACAGGTGCATTTTTTCATTATCTACCACATAATACAAAAGAATTCCACAATTTAATCAAACCCCCAACTCCGTAAAACAGTTCTTTCCATAAAAACAAAAACAAAAAAATCAGAGAGATCCCAGATGAACTTGCAGAAAATGTTGTGTGTATGAACGACTCTGTAGGCCAATGTAGATTTAACACACAAGGGAAACAAGACAGAAAAACTAGACCCCTATTTCATTCGGCAATTGCATGAAAAGATTATACATAAAAAAATGAATGAAATTACTATTACAATACGCACGTTCTTTCTGGGCGCTGTTAAGTTGCTGGCGAAGCTTCACAGCTTCGTTCTGAAGTTTTAAGATTTGAGACGGCCTTTCTTGGGGAGACTGCGGGGCAGCGATTGGGGACGATACTGGCAGCTCCTCGGTTTGGCGATTAAGCGTACCAGAAGAGGATCCAGGCTGATCGACAAGTTCAGATGAACTTGGACCGCTTTTACTGTCATCCATGCCATCAAGTTTACCCTTCAAAAGTCTAGAAACAGGCATGTGAAAAACAGTGAGACAAACATATACTCAACATTTTCACAAATCAAAAACAGAATACACATGGGCGTTTCAGTTTCAACGATCCCGAGTCCAAAAATGTTCGGGAAAACAACATTAAGCGTTGTATAAAGAAGCGATGAAGAAGCTTGCTTTGGAAAAGGAAAAACAACATTCGGCGTTGTATAAAAGAGAAAATTTAACGTACCGTTTTTCAGATTCAAGCTTCCCCATTTTTTTCCAAAGCTTGTGAACTAAAGCTTCCTGTTCTTGTTCCAAAGTATTTTCAAGTTCCACTTTTTCTCGACGCAGTTGCTCCAACGTGAGCTGCTTTCCATTCGTTTCAGCTTCCAGCCGTTCAATTCGTCTCATGAGCTTGTTCACTAAGCACTCCTGTTCTTGCTCAAGCGTAGCTTCAAGATTCACCTTTTCTTGCCTCAGCTGCGGAAAAAAAATGAAATACATACGAACATCAAACTTAATTTGAAAACTCACCTGATTCAATTTCCGGGACAGGTCATTCGTCAAGCATTCTTCTTCTTGCTCGTAATTCAACGCCAAAGTTTCTTTCTCTTTCTTCAAGGCCTGAATTTTCTTCAGGAGAGTATTACTGATGAATTCTTCTTCTTGCTCGGCTCTGGCTTGCTGTGGCACAGAAACGGGTCAGTGACAGTTTTAAAACAATGCGATCATGAAACCTACGATCGTGACAGACGCTTGACGCAAGCTCTTATTTTCTTCTTGAAGTTGCTTGACGCGATGCTTCATCGACTCAAGTTCCATTCGCAGAACTTTGTTACCTTGTTGAAGAGACTCGATTCGTTTGTGAAGTTGCTCCCTGCTGATCGGTGAAGGAGGCATCATGATCGGGCCACCATCTACAGAACTAGAATCACTTTCGCTCGCACTGTCGCGGTCGGCCATCTTCAGTTGATACGGGAAGGGGTTTTTTCACAGTAGCCGATCACGGTAAATATTATCAAAGACGAAGGAAGTTTCCGTAACTTTTACATATGGGTTATTTTTTCGCAGCTGTACAAAATAAATACGGTAAGTTTTGATCAGACCTCTGGAACAAACGGCTATCACGTGGAAGCCAGGCGCAGCAAAACTGCAGCATGAAATTTTATTTTTCAATACTATATATAACTGAAAAAAGATCCGCAGGAAGTCTTCATCATACACTGACGCCTCATGTCCAACTAACGGCACCGAATAACATGAGAAGAAAACCTTCGCTTGAAATCCGAAGCTCACAACAATGGATAACAAATTTCACAAGATGTGCAAAGCTCAACACATGGAATCGAAAAAACTTTCGTAATAAATTTCGAAACGACTGAGGTTTCCAGTGTTGTTTCAACAAGAAACGAAAATTTCCCAAGAAATTAAATATATCTCCATCATGAATCATTCAATCACGACAAAAAGCGGATCTGGCACTGGGTATTAACCGGGCTATCGATCTTGGTCCCGGAATCCACGAGCGTGGAAAACTCCGTCGCAGACAAAAAAAAATCGTCGTCTTCGTGCCGATTAAAACTGAAAGAGGAACACGAATCCGTACAAGAAACATTTTCAAGATAATTATTGATGCGGCTTACCCGCTTTAAAAATTCCTCAGCACAAATTCTTGCCCTCGCGTTCACTGACAACTTCATTTCGGAAATTTCTTTATCGATCTCCTCCATGAAGTGTATAACAAAATCCACGAGCTTGTGTTTGTACATTTGCTCCGTGTGAAAATTCGTAATCAAAAAACTAACATCGTAACCCTAGAAAGAATGCAAACATGAGATGAAGAAACTCATTTCCAGAATTTTAAGGAATACCTGCACAGGCTTCCGTCGAAGAATTGTGAAGTTCTCCGCTCTCATCATCATGAATCTCATGAACTTGTGACACAGAATTTTTTCGATGTCGTCAGCTTGTTTAATAGCGATACTGACGCGTACAGAATTCACGGATGCCTCAATCAAGACTTTCTCCCGCTCGTTTCGGCTGATAATCACAGGGTTCAAAAGGAGCTCCTTGCATGTCTTCACTTCCACTTCTGGCTTGTTGTGTCGCTCGACGACTTGGGATGAAAAATCACCGACACAAATGGCTGCAGTAAGGGTATGCCTCACAGCATTTAAATAAGGCTGAAGCGTCGCCGCCATCACGAAGAACTCTAAACTTCAATGAAACTCTTCAAAAATGTAATACCGCCTTCTAGGGCCGTTCTTTTCGGATGATGAAACCCAACAAAATCACGAAACAGAAATCTACACGACACAGATGAATGGGAAGGTACACTCAGTTCTGTCAGATCCGCGACATATAGACACACTTGCAACGAGCAATCCGAATGAAAAATCGCGACAATTAGCTGAGTGCGAAAGAAACAGATAAACTCGGCGAAAATTCTAGAACTTCGATATTCTGAAACGAATAGTTCGAAATCTCGTGAATCGTATAATGCGCATCGCCGAAAATACGCCTGCAAGCCGTTTCTTCATAGCGACAAAGAATATATCGTCTACAGAATTCTCACCGAAAATTCCGCTAATGGATCACATCCAGGCAAGGAATTCATAGGAGATTCTGAGCGACCACCATGTTCGACTGCAGTAGGTTGACCGCAGTGCTCAGTGTGCTGAATGCCGAAATGGAAGGCGCCATGTTTCTGCATAGAACAAAAAATCAGAAGTCTAAGACATACAGGATATGTAGTTCGGTAAAATCCCAAATACAGTACAGTATCTTGAACGCATACTGGACTGCATTTCAATTTTCAAGAAATATTCTTGCAACAGGTTTTTTGCTTATTTCGAATACAAGTATTCAAAATTATCGGACGTACATCTCGGGAGTGAAATTTCAGGAATCCTGGTAATGCTGCATTTTTATTCTGCTGTCGTCATAATTCAGTGAACAGAATAGGCATACCGTCAATATCAAAAGTACTGTACAGTACAGTAAATAGGCTGAAATGAGAAAGAAATTTGAACGTTCAGAGTTGTTGAAAAAAAGGTATCGAAAAAGAAAAACGCTGAAAATATACACACGCAAACAAGAAATGCAGTACACTAATTTCTCCACTTAAAACAACTTCGTTCTAGCACCAAAAACTACATCCCCAACTGAAACAGCTCCTATTTTCAGCACGTTCAGCTCAATGCCAAAGAGAGGATCTTTGATCTCATCTTCCGCTTCGATTCGATGCACAGGGCGATACCTTCGGCAGCAAACACACCCCAGAAAACACAGGAAGAATTATGTACATTCAAGAGTATACATTCAGGTTTTGCTTACTCTCTGAGAGTTCTCAAAGTTTCGAATCCCACTGACGTCTCCCCAGCATCAGGGGCCTTCGGAAGAACAAAGGATCTGGGACAAGGCGACGCCGAAAATATAACATCACCGATTTTAATGATATCCCAGTTTTCTTCAGCATACGCCTCGCTTTTTCGCACGACGATGCTGGGATGGAAGTTTCGATACAAAACTGTTCGTAGCATCTTATTCGAGAGTTTATAATTTAGATGATCCACGCTCGCTTCGGACACAAGCGTGAGTTTCAGTCGCTTATCCTTTGAAGTGCGTCTTGATGAGTCCTTCATCGCGAAGCCTTTCAGCTCATCAGGTTTCGGAGATAGGGGTAAAACATACGCCACACGAAGCGTACCCCAGGCTTGAACATCCTGATCATCTTTGTAGAGCAGAAACTCCGTAATCCAATGGGAAGCCTCATCCCCCAGGTCAATTACGTTGAATGACGCCTCATCGTGCCTGAGAACGAATTACAATGGATGCTCCGGAAAAATCTTGAGTCAAGGAAAGTCTACCGCAATAATTTCTCACGGAGTAAGCTGACAATTGCATCGATCGAGAGAGCAAAAGGAAGGACTTGTATCTCCTTCTGTTTGGCTTAAGAGAAAAAAGAGATTTCAAGAACTACAAAAATTAAAGAACGGGTAAAGGTCGGGATTTTTGCGTCTATATATGCTTTCTAGTGTATAGACCAGTAGTGTTCCCCAACCTTTTTGAGACCACAAACCTGCGGATTTCCATATAATGTTTTGCAGACCGGCAAACTTCCCAAAAATTTTCTGCGGACCCGACGTTTCATGAAATTTTCGTAGACTCAAACAATTTTCACACTAATTTCGCCATTCGTCTAGGATTCGCTGCACGAAAATAAAATGAGAAGTTTCGCTTTGAAATACTGCATATGCAGTGACATATAAGCCTCCTGAGAATTACGAACGGAAATTTCATACATTTTACATACAGTAAGCACAGGATTTTCTCATCGAGTCAAATTATAATTGCCCTCATGGAACAATAATTATGTTGTCCTTCCTCAACCTTCATAAATTCATTTTATTCCGCTCATGAAGCCAGAAAATAGGCTGCTTCGTGACATAGCATCAGAATGGTGTTGCACTCAGGCATAGCGGATAAATGTGTTTTGCATACCATACTTGAGTCGGTAAAACTCCATCAAGTGAAAAGGCAATTCTGATATTTTTCATCGAAGGCGCTTTCAACTCGACAATGGCCTCCTTGACCATTCGACACGAAATCAAAGCAATCCGTGGGAGAGATTCGTGGGACACAATTCGCAGCTCGTCATCCATCACATTAAACATTCTAGAAAATCAAAATGAAGTACTGTAATCAAATTTCAAACATATGATCTACAGCATGAAAATCGAATTACCCATCGTAATTTCTCCCATTCTGAAACCCTGTCTTCGATGCTCTCGCGACACCCACTTTCATCGGATTTCCGTAAGAAAGAGGAAACACGAATATTTTCGCAACTTCTGCAACAGGCTCCCAGTATAGTCGATCTCTCTTCGGGTTCGCTTTTTTAAAATAATGCTGCCTAGCGAGGTAACCGGCAATGAGAAACCCAAGAAGCACCAAAGTTGGGGACACATCCTTGACCTTTCCCTGGTTTTCCATTCTACCAAGTTCGTGGAGCAAAAAAAGAGGCAATTTAAAAGAATTATCATCTGAATACGTGAACTCATCAGTTAAAACATTTCAATGAAAACATAGCCATGAATTCAGAAATATTGGCAGAAAGGTATCAAATGAACTGCACGCGACTTTCTTTTCATTAAGATAGCTTCAACTGCTGAGGGGAAATGAGTAAAAAACCTAAGCGAAAGCTGCGTTTTCCACACAAAAGAACGCTTAGGGTCTAAAACCACCGTTTTTTAATTCAATGAGCAGATCTTTAGCAATATTCTCTGTATGACAAATGATTTTCGGTACTTGAGATACCAAAAATTGCATCTTCTCGCTCGCTACATAAACAAGGTCTCACTTTTTTCTGCAAGTCAGTTGCACACCCGGTACAACTGACCGTCGCTTCTACGACGCAACGGCATTCGTATCATTTACTTTCGACTTCTCGGGCTGATGCCCGAGCTCGTCGTACAATTGCTGCCTGTCGGAATTCAAGTAGGCGATCCAAGCTTTCAGTGCTTCGTCAGGAACCGGGATATCTACTGGACCGAGTGAAGCCCTATTGATCAATTCGGGGATTTCCACCTTCGGGATAACCAGTTTCGAATATCCGATGGCATGGACGAAACCGTTCAGAGATTCAAATCTGTGGGACAAGTACACGTCGTGGCTGTCCCAGTGAGCGATCTGTGAAAAATCATGGCATAAATCGCGACGAATTCATGAATATGGTGGCTACAATACCAACTGAAATCTGATGCCTCTATAGTTTGAACGAGGAAATACACATCGAAGAGCAATACTGTACTTTTCCCTCAAGTATGAACCCTGATTGTTAAGCTTCGTAACTTCTGAAAGCGCATAAATGAATAAGCTTTCCAGTGAAGTAAACCGCCAACTTGAAATATTGAGCGCACAGCTGATCGACAACAATCGTCTCCTCTCAAAGCGGAAAGGGGATCTTTCCGAAATTTATAATACTGTACTTCGAGGAATCCGAAGATCGAGTAGGAGCAGATTTTCGTGGGAAACTGCGCCGTTCCACGAATCGATATTTTCACATTTGAGATTCTTTTCAATAACAGGCTACGGCGAGCTTTACTGACATTAGTCTTAAGTTCATCAATTCTGCATGATTCGTCAATCATCACAGCTAACAGAATTACGCCTAGCATAAGAAATCATGCGTTCAACCACGACCTTTGCGTCATACGCGCTACGGAAACTTCGGACATAAATTTTCTTCAGAGAAGAATGCAGCTAGAAACTTGGAAAATGCTTACTCTCGTTCGGATTCGATAGGGAGAGAACAGGTAAATCGGTTTCCGGTATCGTATGGTGGATGCGCCAACCCACACCGTGTTTCCTGCAGCCCGAATAATCCTCAATGCCCCCAAACGAACAAAAAAGTCAATCCTGGCGAAGTCCAATTCCCTGAGAAAACGCGCGTTGTTCATGTGGTTGCCGAAAAAATCCACATCGTTGAGCGTACATATGCCTGAGAAAACTCAGAATATTTTTTTTTCTCCAGGTCTAAGCTTTTCAGAAAAACAACAACCCTACCATACAAGTTGGCCTCATCAGATATATTCAACGGTCGCCGCACTTGACCAATTAAAGCCGTCGTGGCACCTCGAAAGAAATAGTACAACTCAAAGATTACGAATCCACACAAGGCCACAAGCCAACACGACATTTTACGGCTTCCCTCATAAATTCATCATGGAACCGTCACGGGATAGAGACTCGTACTTCCCGGTAGTTAGGGAAAAATAACTTTAAAACACAAGGAAAGTTGTCGAGATTAAGTAGATTAATAGAGTAAAACGTGAAGGCGGGATAAACCTAACTGCGAGTAACCATTCTGAAGTTTAGTACTGTACACCAGTACCCAAGTCAACAGTCGTGATTTAGTCCATCAAAATCTATCAATCAAATACTGTAATTTATACTATTGAATTACAGGAGACCACGAAAATTCAGAACAATTAGACAGCCTCGATTCTTTTCAGACTCGGATTTGCTTCTGTTTTCAATCCACAGAAGTATTGTATAGGCTGTTTTTAGAATGCAAGAGCCAACATCAGATGAAAATTAGTGCAGTACTGTGAGAAGCGAAAATTCCATTGGGACTGCCTGTTCGAAAGGGTCAGAGTAACGTAAATTGAACTGTGAAAAGGTTCATCACTCCAACAGGCAGTACTGTATTCATTTAATGCAGCGATAATTCGGAGAAATACGCGACGAAATACAGTACCGTGTGAAAATCCCGTTTTGACCAGTCTCGAAAAGCCTTTCAAATATAATGCCGAAAACAAACGGGATTTTCGGGATCGCAATACGTCAAGCTCATTTTGGCAACGAAGGAGGAATCCGGACAATCGGTAGCGTCACACTGCTTCAACAAAAAAAAATTTGCAAAAACTGCACTACCATCACACACTCGCACTTTCAAGGATCGACTTCGAGTGATGAGTAAAATATTAAAGCGGGATGTTCAAAAATTCACATTGAGGAGATATCGTCTGCTGATACACCGAGATGCCAGAAGGAACACTCGATCAGTATCACAAACTCGGATGTATCTTTCCCTCTCAAGCAGGACTCTGCCGCCGAACAGAAGAAACATTTGAGAAAAACTTCACATCAATATTCATCGCGACCATAGGAACTCTTCAAATATCCGCACGCTGCCAAAACATAAGCAGTAATGAATGCAACACACACACCCCACGCTCGCGACTCGACGAAAAAAAAAAAAAAGATATGTCCTTGCATAGCACTTTCTTCGGACGAAGGGATAATTTGAAATCATTATTCAGGGCTTCTCAACCGGTGGAATGCATACCATTGGCGGTACGCAGGCACTTCACAGGTGGTTCACGAGATCTTCATAGGCTATGGCTAGCCGTGAATTTCGTAGGGGCAATATAATTTGAAATATTGAACGGTAAAACGTGGAAGGATGGGTATGAGAACGTAGCCGAACGACTCAACCGGTATATTCTTAAAAGAACAGAGAAGAAGGTGGAGTCTGTTGTGCGGAAACTATGAGATACACAAGAACTATAGTCTCCATTAGTCGAATTAAAGCAATTGATGTTACTTGATACCCTAGATTTCAACACTGCCTGTTTTCTTGAATGGGGGACGATGAAATGAAGGTTGAAAAGCCCTGCAATAAAGATAATAGAAAAAAAACAGAATCGGAAACAACGAGTCCACAACAGGATGTTAATCACAATGAAAAATATAGTCATGTCTCGCTAGACCACGACCATGGTATGCCTTCAAGTCCCGTCTTCTCGACTTGCAAGAAAGAATACTGCAAAAGCTTTGATTTGGCAGACAAGCTACACGTGCGGACATGAGTGGCGGCACTCTCCACAATTTTTTCCTCATGTTGTCGAAAACGAATCTTTCCTTAATTTAGTTTAGTTTACGATCATCCGTGTCGCCGTCACAGCTGCGAGCGTCGTCTTCGGAGTCCATTCCACGGGACACGTCCATTGGGGAAGGTGCCGGAGAAACGGAACTGCGAACATCTTTCATTGGCATCGGACTTCCGGCGGTAGACAAACCGACACGGGGTTTGGTCGATGCTGGTGCTTGTGAAGAACCATTTCCTGGGCTTCGAACACATGGCTTGACGAACTGGGTGTCCGAAAGACCGTAAGTGCTTCCTGGCGGACCCACGGAAACTGATAATCCGGGAAGATTCTAGAAAAATACAAAAAATTCAAATAATAACTGGAAGTGATACACAATTAGTTCCACCTTCAACGATTTTAAACTATTGCAAAAAAAAACCAAAAGCCTTCACATACCGGATATGCTGAATAACAACTTTCCGCCGGCAACTGAACGAGCAATTCTGCTTTAGAAGTGGAACTACTTTTCGCAATATTCGAAGATAATTGCATAAACTACTTCGATCAAAACGTTGTTTGATTACTCCGTGTCAAGAAAATATTTAATCGCAATTCTGATTGTCATGATAAATATCGGGCATATCGGAGTTCAACAACAGAAATGACGCCCTGAACAAAAATTTACACTGCATGCCTTACACAGCTCGGAGAAATTTAATCAAGAATTGACAGTGCGTCCATTAAGAAAGCCATTTCGAACAGCTTATTGATCTTCCCTTGAAATCAATGGGATGAACTTCAAACGGAAACCATAGCGAATAGTACTGTACCTGCTGGGTTTGTCCCATAGGTGGAGAAGGAGCTGGTGCACAGGATCGACTCGGAAGAATTTGGCAACACGTTTGGCACCTCAAACCATTCAAGAGACCTGCAACATTCGGCAAGAAAATTTTGATCATGGTATGAACACACGATGGATCCTAACTTCAAAGCCTTAACAAACCTTTATTCGGGGATGACGGACGATTTTGTCCGGAGTGGAATACGGGGGCAATCGGCACAGGACTAGAACCAGTTCGAGTCCTCGAAGGAACGACCCCACTCGCAGAAGAACCGTCGTAAAGTCGATCATCATCCATATCCAAACTAAATTATAAATTGAAATCAATAAAAAAACGTTTGAAAGGGGAAATCAGACAAACCTTGACTCGGATTCGGACAACTGCCTCGACAGTGCCAGTCGTTTTTCTTGCTCTAACGCGAGTTTCTTCTGAAGATTAATATTCTCCAAGCGTATCTGCTTCTCTTCTGACGCAAGCAACTGCATTTTTTCCGTGTCTGAAGAAAAGGAGAATTTTTGAATGGGTTCGAAGCAAACGCAAATCATTACCCACGTTCTTTCTGAGTGTTGTTCAGCTGTTGCCGTAATTTTACAGTTTCATTCTGGAGTCTCATTATCTGAGAGGGTCTTTCGTGAGGAGAGTTGAGACTAGAATTCACAGCTACTGCTGCCGAATTCTCACAATTGTTAGGGGTCGACACGCTGGATCCTCTCGGGCTTTCAGGACTTGTTACGCTAGAGCCTCCAGCTGGAGTGTTGGTACCTTCAAGCTGACCCTTCAAAATCCTTTAAAAAAATGTATTCGTCGAATGAACTCTTATAATGCGGACGAACATTTATTAAAGGCATGATACTGTACTTACTTCTTCTCAGACTCCAACTTCCCCATTCGCTTCCACAGCTTATTTACAAGAGCTTCTTGTTCTTGTTCAAGAGTATTTTCAAGCTCAACCTTCTCTCGTCGAAGTTGCTCCAAGGTGAGCTGTTTTCCATTAGTTTCCGCCTCCAACCGCTCAATTCTTCTCATCAGCTTATTAACCAAGCATTCCTGTTCCTGCTCCAGAGTAGCCTCCAAGTTAACTTTTTCTTGCCTTAGCTGGAATTGAAAAAAAGTTGAAACGAAACTCCGATTTGTATATTCACGTGAAGTAATGTACAGTACTTACTTGATTAAGTTTCCTTGACAGATCATTTGTCAAACACTCTTCTTCCTGCTCGTAATTCAAAGCAAGGGTTTCCTTCTCCTTCTTCAGCGCCTGAATTTTCTTCAGAAGTGTATTACTGATAAATTCCTCTTCTTGTTCCGCTCTAGCTTGCTGGAAACATAACAAACACATATTCCACGAGATGCTGAAGACGAAATGTTTCATCAAGAAGACATACAATTGTAACCGACGCTTGACGCAGATTTTTGTTCTCCTCTTGCATCTGCTTGAAACGATGCTTCATTGATTCGAGTTCCATCCGCAAAACTTTATTGGCCTGCTGGAGTGACTCTATCCGTTTATGAAGTTGCTCTCGACTAATCGGCGAAGGAGGCATCATAATCGGCCCGCCATCCACTGAGCTCGAGTCGCTTTCACTCGCACTGTCGCGATCGCAAATCATCATTGATGACTTGTAGTTATGGACGGCTTTCCTTTTGAATTTCTCAGCCGATGTTGGTGAAACGAAGTTTAATCCATTCGCCGACTGCGGGGATTGCCATTCTCACTTCGATAAAGTCAAAACACAATAAGTTCAACACTTACTTCGAAATCTGACCATGAAATCACCGCTTTCAATAAAATCAAGCTGCCGCCGAGCACACTTCACGTGAAACCTAGCAATTGCCACAAGATCGCGTGGCACGATAAACCTAACGCCGAAATTTCTGGCATGATAATGATCCAACTGCATCCCTGCCGCTTCTTGCCGACGGGCAAGTGCATTTCAAGTAGGCAAAGTGGACAGTGCTCATCGCGTGATTCCAAACTCCGAAGTCAAGTTCTCAACACTTTTTCGCAATTCAAAAGTACAGTATTACAGGAATAAATGAAATTCTGTCATCAATTTGATTTTGAAGTAAAATAAACCCCTTTTGAATACAGCCGACTTAGTAAAGAGTTAATTTTCCGACCAGCGGAACTGCCTTTCTCTTACTATAGAGGAGAGATTCCCAAGCATCTCTTTTAGCAATTATAGAAGGGCATGACATCACAATTATAGCAGCCAAGTTAGTATATACATGCATGATATGCTGTATGATATGCAGCACTATATCATACAGTACTTGTAAACGGTATGACAGGAGTACATACTTACTGTATATGTTTCCCAGTTAAACTATATAAGCTGCTGCTTGCTAGAATATAAGGTTGTACAGAATATACAATATATCGCCTTCAAACTGGTACTCATCATGCAGGCAGCTGCTCATATACTATACATGTAGTATATCATGCTCTATATAAACTTTATGTATATAGCTTGCATACACAATCTTTCTTGACAGGTTCAAAGATTAGTTTCCGTGGAAATCTCGGAGGAATTTCCCTCGATCGTCAGGGTCGGTTGTACAGCATATGTGCATAGCAGCCTGCTACCAGGAGCAATGCCCTAAATCGATGCTCGACCATGATTTCCAGGGCTCAAAACCCATGGATATATGCGAGTATGTACTGTATATATAAGCTCTACAATAAGAAAGTGAGCTCTACAAAGCCCATGCAGCAGCAGCAGCAGCAGAGCATCTGCGTTCGTGTTCTTCATGTAATGCGCAGCACATGCGTGATGCATTTCCAGCTGTCATAGCTTGTACAGTACTGTGCTGCAATTTCGACTTTCCTCAGACAAGGATGCTTGCATGCTGGTAGGCAAGTACTTGAAGCCTGCCGTAAGAGACCGCTTTTCCAAGGGATATGAGAACTGCTGCTGCAGCTGGTAGTCAATAACAACCCGTCATCATGTATAAATATAATTCAACTATATACGCGATCTCGATTTAAGCATTTCGACCAAAGCTTATTTCCGCATTAAATCGGGTTGTTTATTACCTTCCAATTATTATTCAAGTGGACTCCCTCTCTGCAATTATCTTTTCTAAAATAAAAAATTTCATCCGTAAAAATATTTTTTTTTTCTACAACGATTTTTTTCTGTTCGCTTGAATTTCGTTGTTGGGGGAGTCCATCTGTATACACATTATACGCATTTTCTCTAACTGTACACGTAAATAAGAAAATCTCAAATATAAAAATTGCAAACAAAGCTTGTATTGCAAAAATGAAGTGAACACTCTTGCGTTTTAAAGATAAAGAAAAAACTTCGTATTTCGATTGGAACCTATCTCAACAAATTTGAAAATAATTCAATTACGTGTACAAATGAATCGATAATTTCAAATTTATTTCCAACGTTTCAAATTTATAATCCAACTCAGAAATGCGCTGTTATCAATGAAGCATGATCATTCTTCTAGTTCCAACAGGAAATTATTGCACATCTGAAGTTCCGTGAATTTTTTGTTTGCATTTATTTCAGGGAAAATGGAAAATCCGTCCAATTGAAAAAAGCTCGATGGAGCTTCGAAGTAAACTTTGAAAATTTTCTGAATTTGTATTTTTCTTATAAATTATTCGTTTCTTTTAATCCTTTTTTATAATACTGAGTAGTTTTTTTTAGTCATGTAAATCATGAGTTTCAAATTAGGTCGAAAAATGAGGGAACCGACAGCGGTTGAAGAACACGTTTTTTTTTTTTAGAAAAAGCCATGGATTTTTTTCAGCATTATTTTCTTGCATTTTAATAAAATCGCATGCAATGCGTGATAAATATTTCGAAGTCAATAGAAGAAATGGCGTATAGCCTGAGCCCAGTTCACTCTGCCATTTTTATAATACTGTACTGCTGGTAAATGGACCCCAGCTTAAAAACCCGCATGTTTACATGCATTCAATTACTGACAACTTTCTAACACAACTTTCCTTTCGAAGAGAACACGAGAAAAATCTCTACTAAATTCTGCATGTTTCTTTACAAGGAGAAATAAGTCGAAAAATTCGATGCATTTTTCAAAACATTGCTTTTTAATTTCCTGGAATCATATTTCCCCGGGCGGTGGCAAAATTTGTAACTCTTTTCATCACTTGAAAATATTTCTCGGTGGCTGATCAATTTCATTTGAGCACACAGCATACGCAGCATAAATAAAATTCAAAGTCCAACAATAAATACTTGGTGCCCACGATAAAATAAAAATATCGACCCACAGAAAATGCCACGATAGAGAAAATCGATTCCACACGGATTCGTACAGAATCATTCGCAATTATCATAGAGAAAAACAAAACAATTTCCGACGCACGGACACCGGAATAAAAATGAATATTTCTCCGCTCTTTTTCGCCTATTTTTTTCCGACCACAGAATGTATAAAATTGCTCATCATCATGCTGAAAATGTGGGAGATCAAGTGGGATCCACGGGATGGGGTCGACAGCATAAACGTAATGCGTTGTAATCCACGTCCATCATTTCAAGCTCGTCATATCATCAACGCAAAAGTAGAAAACCTTGTGCAAGCGGCACGAAAAGCCTGCTGGTACTCATTTCCTCATTATCCTCTCTTCATAGAAGGAGCAAAACTACATGAAAAGCTCTCAGCTAGATGTCGCTTCGGCCAGGGTTGCTGATGACGCAGCTGCCCATAGATAGAATTCCGTGCACAGGACCAATCCGAAGATCAAAGCGAATCCCCAGTAACGCACTGCTGTCACAAACTCCTGCGAATTTTCAGGCATAAGCAATTAAGGAGAATCCGGGTTACGATATGACGCATTTTTCTTATTTCTGGAATGCGTAATCAAGGAACACTTTTTGATCATTCGTATACTGCTGTATCTGCAATCGCAAATGAGGGACGCCTAATTATTATACTCATTGCAATATATAAAAGGGTCTCATTTAGATGAAAGCTGTTTTTGTTCAGGAATAAATACTGTCTAACCTCGTATGGAAATCTAAAAATCTCGGTCTGTATTCTGAAAATACTGTACTATCAAAATTAAAGAAAAATCGAAACTCGATGTAGAATAATACCTTGTGTCAGGATTTTAACTTGATGCCGATCATGCAAAAAAAAATGCCTGCGCAGTTTTTGAAATTTGAGAAGCTTTGTTCTCTTTACATTGACTTTTGAATTTATGTGCGATACGAGTTATGCGTGAAAAAATAACATGCTTAAGTATCGATCAGACATTTAAAAAAAAATCACAAATCGGAAAATTGATAAGAAAAGTTCATTAGGAAATCTGCGACGACGCTTTTTGAGATTCGATCAGCACTTATTGAAGAATGTATCTAATAATTTAAATAAGAAACATAGGCCATCTTTCAGTACATGTAAAATCTTTTACTTTAGATGATCATTTGTGATGCAACAATATTCGACCAAAAAAGCAAAAGGATGATCCCATAAGAGAATCGAGGCTTTACTTATTATTATTATTTTTTTTTAGAAAAAACCTCCGAAAAATATTTTAATTATTGAATTCTTGGCCGAGGAGGGAAAACTGAGCTAAAATAAAATGAGGAAAATTATAAAACGCTGGGCAAAATTATTTTCTTCAACATTAATCGATCAACTTTTTCGTCGATTCCTCACGTGATTCAATTATAGAAATTGAATTATAACATCCGAAAATGTTCAATAATACACAATTAGGATAAAAGAGCATCGAGTAAAAAAATATGCACAAAAATCCTGATTCACATACGAACCCAAAGTTTGTCCATGAAAAATGCAAAAAGCATGTAGTATTGCAGAATTGGAGCATTCAGGAACCTCCAGCAGTATGAAAGTGCCCAAAATGAAGCCGACTGCGCAATTCTCAGCTGCATTAACTGTAAAAATTGAAATCAATTTTAAAACTCATATTTTTTGAGGCGACATAAATACAATATGGCCACAAAACAACCCGCGTTTTTGCTTCAAAATTATAATATTTTATAATTTTTGATGACGTCACAAAAGATGGTGCAAAATTAATTGCATTGGATTTTATCGCCAGAATTATCACCGACGAAATAACGACGCTTTCGCTGACGAAATTCCCCCAGTTTTTCTTAACATAGCTCTTTAATGTCGACAAATTCCGAAAATACCGTAAAATAAAATTCTCAGGCGTAATTTTCTCAATGCCATGAGTCGTAGCAATCAATCATTCATCCCGAAACTTTTCGAAAAACAACGTGTCAATGATTAACTGATCCGAAACTTTTCCTCCTCCAATCCGTAAGAAAAATAAAGCGTCAGGGAATCAATAAGGTACACAAAGATTTTCCCCAGTCAACAGTATAATTAAACAGGTAATAGGATTGATTCAAAAGTTGCAGCACCCACTTATCTAAAAATGTTCCTGCCATTAGCCGTACATGATTGAATGATTTAAAAGTTTCCGATGCGAAAGTTTGTCAATTTCTTCGTCTGTCAATATCGTCAGCAGCACCCTGATGATCACATCTTTCAACCACGATGAAAAACCCAACTTGATTCTCATCAACATACAAATTTTATAATGGTGGCATCGTCACCCCACCACAAACAAATGATGCCAGTTTATCGATCGAGGTTTGCTTTGACTGTATAGGTGAGTATAAAAAAAAAAAATACTGTAAAGGGAATTATTGGAAACCTTGGCTTGTTGAGAGCCAGAACCCAGTTCTAGCAAATTGTGGAAGCGCTCCATGTATATGTTCCACGTGACTGAAGACACGATGACTTGAACCCCGTAGCACCACATGACGGCCCAGATTTGCCGGTGCATCTCGGCCACGTGGGGGTTCACGTCCGGCATTTCGTCGAAAACGAGCCTGCCTTCGGAACCCGCGAGTGCACCTCGTTTAGTGGCCAGCACCCTGAGTGCCATGACGCAACCCAGGAAGAAGAACACGATCCCGGCGGTGTCGCACACGCCGTCGAAAAAATAGCCAAAGGACCCGTAGTCTGTCATCTGGTGGTTCTTGGAGATTTCCCGGGCCAGGGCCCCGTCGACTGTGTCCAGGAAATTGCGGACCAACATCAGGGTACCCGCCACGTACCTAACCTGCAATTTCGGGGTTTTGAGTACAGTACTATACTATACTATACAGCAGTGTTCCCCAACATTTTTGGGTCCACGGACCAGCAAATTTCCATAGAATTTTTTGCAGACCGGCAAAGTTTCATAAAATGTTTATAGACTTGAAAACAGTTTGCCTGATAGAGTTTATGGCAGGTATATGAAATTTTCTGCTTATTCCAAAAATTAAGTTTTATCACTTATATGAATATGAAGCAGCTATAGCTGAATGTCATCAAAAACTCAGAAAGATGGGCTTCAAGATGAGTTTCTCAGAATGAAACATTTAAATAATTTATTTTATCAGGTGAAAATGCGTTTGAAATGTTATTAGGGGAAACGCCAACTTTTATTTTTCATCAAATGATTTCAACTCCATTGGCTTTCCAAACTTTTAGATAATGATAACAGAGTTCAGTGCTACTTTTAAAAAATGTACATACAGTAGTATGCTGAAAATTTCCCATAGACTGGCAAAAAACTTTGGGGTCCACATGTTGGGGAACACTGCTATACAGTATAGTCAAACCTCTAAAATCCAAATACAGTACTGTATCACCAGACCAGCAAAAAATGCTAGTTAATTAAGGAAAAACGCATTTTTGTTGTGGGAAAGATGGAATAAATTGCAAGGAATTATAACATTTAATATTCTGGGCCTTGAATTGCGTCTTAAATGAGTTGACAGGATCCTGAACTTCAAGGCTGCAAGGGTCCATTTGCCCAATTAGTACTTCAATTCCTTTCTAAATAAATTGTAACTTTTTATTGCGTTTATCTTACCTGCAAAAAAGTAATGGTAAAAATGCCTCAAACTTGTTGGAATTCAATAAAAATGCAAAGATGATAAAACTTTCTTATATGATACTTCTTGAATTGGAATTATTTTTCAGATTTGAAACATATTTTTTTCAGTGCACTCGTCAAAAATGGAGAACTTTCCCGGTTCGGCCCAAGTTCTCTCCACAATTCATGATTCCTCACATTTTTTCTCACAAAATTTTAAATTGTACACCCAAAACATTCTGCATTTGAAAATACTGTACATTACTTTATTAGTACATCTGAAACATTGCCCAAGAAAAGATTAGCCCAGCTGGAACATTTTTTGATGCTGTTGTTCCCTCTTCGGGCAGTGAGTGATACGCACAAGCACGTGGTAAATGCGTGAGTAATTATGGTATTAACGAGTAGGTGTCGCCTGTATCACGGATAAAAACCAATGTACAGTAAAGTAATTGTCTCTTCATTATCTCAAAGCACATAACCGCGAATAATGTATATATGGGTATGTCCCATAGTTATAGATTCACTTCAACTTAAGCTGATCAAAATTGCATTCAATCCCTCTGATATGATACTGTAAAGTGTAGAGGCTGTACAAGCAATTTACATATTTACATTCAAGTACTGTAGGTTAGAAGACAAAAAAAATTGCAGATCGCGTGATTTATTGAATCATTAAAAAAGAATACCCTTCCACGAATTAAGAAGAATATTGAATACGAAAAATTCTATAGTTTAAATTTATATATATGTTGTGATCCCTTCGTCGAGATATGATGGCACATTATTATCGTAAGAAAAAGCTCAATTATGAAGAAAAAAGCTTAGGTAACAATTTAATCGTAAGCGATTGCTCTATTATAGTACATGGCAAAATGCAACGTTTCATCCAAGATTAGGGCGGAAAAACTTGCGGGATTCTAGAAATTGATCGAATCTGAGGTAAAAAATGTTATTTAAAATGCTTTCTGATTCTTGGCACGCAGATTTAATAGGGAAGTACAGTACTGTACAGGTATTTGTATACTAACCTGGAAACCACGTTTCGCAGTGAGACGAGCAGCTGCAAAGGCGACGAAAACGTGCGTGCAACTGATCACATTCGGCGTCAACAATGGCAGAGTTTCCCTCAGCTTCGCCCCCTTTGAGAATCAATACCAGTTTTCTTTTTTTATCAGTCGAACAAAATAGAATTTTCAAATACAGTACGTGGAACCGTTCAATCCCGGTTTTACTAGTTAACATGGAAAAGGAATGGTTCAAAAGTTGCGTCAGTGCCGTTATTCGACTGAAGTAATAATCCATGATATTTCTGAATCGGAATACAGTACTCGCCAAAATTCACTGTCAGATTATAGAACAAATTAAAAATGGAAGCAAGAAATCAAGAATTATTTTCTTGAACGGGATTCTAGACTTGAATAACTTCTTGCTTACAAAGCGAATTCTTTTTATCCACAGTTATCATTATTCTGCATACACAGGAATTCCCGAAGCATTCTCCATTTGACAATGCTGTAAAATACTATATTTTAAAATTTGAGGCATCGTCAATGAAAATATTTTTCGACTTCATCAGGAGCTATATTTAGACAGTCTGAAAAAACAGTACTTAGAAAATGTAAAAAGTGGTTTGTGCAGTATACGTAACATCTATAAATTCCACATATTCATGGGATATTTTCAACTCCATGCATTCTATTAGTTCAACTTGAAAAAGGCGAAAATTTACAAAATTAGCCCAAAAAACAATTTTATTATTTAAAAATAAGTAGGTCGACGATCTTCGTTTTATCAAAATGGAAGCAAAAGCTAGACAGATAATGAAAGCACACGAATTTAACGAAAAGAAAAAAGGATTAGTCATGATAACGAAACTATAAAATACGACTGCCCGTCAATATTCTGGTCTTTTCAAAGAATTAAACTATAAAAAATAACGTTGATTCCGATTTACGTACATGTATGATGCTATGTATTCAATGCTTAAAAATCATTTGTTCATTTAAATCTTACAAAAGGAATAATCATTGCTTCAATATACGATGGAATTATCTTTTTCGAGGTATTTAGCAATTTCAAATTACAGTAGTGTTGAGCTCTCGTGATTTTTGCGTTAAAAGCTAAACGTTTCAGATGGCTTTCAGGTTCGGTTTGGAGTTTTGAACACATTAGATGACGATAGTCTACACAGTAGTTTCAATTTTTCGAGCAATACATCAGAGAAAGAATTTTAATAATATATCAAGCGAATCCTACATTTGCGGGAAAAAAACCTTGATTTTATTTAGGAATTGTAATCTTAATATGTACACGCTAAATCATAAAAACCTCAGTGCACAACTGCACAAGTGATAAATCAATGCAGAGACAGAAAAATTCTAAAAAATCTTCACAGTTCATCGCAGCAAAAACTTCAAACTTCAGATAAGGATCAGAGAACGCTTTTTACGGTCGCTTTTAAACTGGTTGGTCAGCACCGTAGTCGCCTTTTCAAGATTTGAAAAAAGTTTCGCCGAGGAAAAAACCCTTCAAAAGTCACTTATTCGAGGCTGAGCAGTGTCTATTGATAACAACAATAATCATCTCAATTAATCGGACCTGAACGAAACTCTGCGCCAACGGTTTTTCAATGTACTGATTGATGGGGTCCATCCACATGAGCTTGACCGTGATGTGCTTGAACGGGGAGTAAGCTTCGTCCGGTCTGCTACTATTGTCCGGGAAGCTCTTGAGGCTTTGCACGGCAAGAAAAAGCCGGAAATCCATCCACAAACAAAACAAACAGGAAAGCAATGCACAAGACAACGAAAGTCTTGTTACTAATGACGTCCTCATGATCCCAGCGATCATAATTTCCCCCTTTCCGTTAGACCAGAAGTGATGAGCACCAAAAAAGAGGAGTCTATTTATTTTACGCGAGAAGAAAGAGGCCAGGACGGTTAAAGAAGGTTAACGCGTCTTAATGCGTCTTCTCACATGATTGCCTCCGAAAATTCACTCGGGTTTTTGTTCATCAAACCTGTTGGAACAATAAAGAAATTTTCAAATTCATGAATTCCGTGAAAAAAAGGCTCACTGACAAACAAAACCGGTTACACTTACCTCATTCTCAGGATATTGCCTTCAAGTTTCGTATCGTAACAACGAATCAATTGAGACGCGAAATAAACATTTGTACAGTTGCCAGAAAATTACGGCAATTACATTTAATTATTTGTTGTAACGATATTCAACCATATTTCTTTCAAACGAAGACGAGATAATGTGTACAAACATTCTCTTAAAATTGTGTTCTAAAAATTGATTGCTGGAATCCGTTATCCATCAGTGATATGCAGGAGTTAGAATTTCTTGATGAAATTACTACAAGACATTTATTACCAGCTTTCATCATAAATTGAATATTTTTCAGAAATAAATCTTCGTGGATTTTTTATAATTTTATCTGAAAGTCTGCATGCAGATAAAATAATTTTCTTTGAGAGCGAAAAGTTGTTCCGGATTTTAATAATTGTCTCAATTAATGGCCCATTTTTCGAGCATAAAACCATTTTTTTTTCAATAATGAAAACAAAAAATCGAGTCAAAACACCATTATATTTTTGAATGCTTTTTAAAAAATAAAACAACGCATGAAAATTGATGGAATTTGGCGTGCTATTTTTGTCTTTAATTTTTTATCCTCTTGAAATTGGGTTTTCGCGCACTTGGATGAACTGAAACGAAGCGTTAAAAGGAAATTTCCAGCTTGATTTCGAAAAAGGAAGTACAGTAGAGTCTTGAAGATAAGTTATGGAAAACAGATATTGGCCCCGAATATTTCCGGACATATAAACGGTACTGTATGATATATTATCCACGGATCTTTACTGAGCACCATAAATTCACTAAATTATTGACTAGAATTTCGGAGGGAAGCACATAAAAGTGCTTCCAATCTTCAAACATTCGTGGTGAAATATGGTGGAGATATTCTCAGATTTCGTTTATTCGTGCTGGAGAGATTTCATTCAGAAATCCAGACCTTGAAAGATAAGAACCATTTCCACGACGAGACGCAGCTCGTATATATACATTCTTCAATTTCGAAATTATATTCCCGGGGCTTTCGGTATTTTATCTCAACGTCTCCCTCACCGTCATACTTGGAATACCAACGTGAAAGTATTCCTGAAATCGATAAAATCATGAATCTGTGGAGAACAGTAATCGATAACGCCATTCAGTTTTGCTCCTGTCCGTGGTTTGTATCGTTTTCTCTTCTTCTTTATAGTTGATCTAACAAAATGTTTCTTATTGTGCTTCGTCTCGGGGTTGACCCAGAATATACCTTTATATACTTTTCGATTTGCTTACTATACACGAATAGCATAAAAAAAGGGCATAATCGATAAGACCCCAGCCAAGTTCACCGCCGTCGTGTTTCCCTATCTCGCCTTTTGACCGCGTAGCAGTAATTAAGTATGCATGTGCTCCCCATTCTGCACTTGTGTTGTACATTATTGATTCGGAAGTTACTTCTTTTGCGATGTATTTACGGACATACGAGGAATATTCGTTCGAATTTCAGGCGGTATTTCCGGGAAATCACCTGCGAAATTCCTGCGGATTTTTGTGCAAAGTAATATTAATTTTCCTCACTTGAAACGTCCGCAAACTCAGGGGAGCCGGTGACACATCATTATTAAAACAAATTTGCAGGATCCCTTGAAAAATTGTTTACAACGAGAACACTACAATACTACAGCAATTCGAATGTTCTTATTCTAAAATCATATTTTTTTCATTCAAACCTGCGTTTTTCCCGATGCGTTAGTTAGAACATACGATCCAGAAAATAGCAATTAAAAAAAATAAGCCAATTTTTACAAAAAAGAACAAAAAGGTTTTCCCTGTGAAAATCCTTTGACATGTACAGTATACAGTAGTTTTTTTTATTACGGTACTGTATACTCAGTGATATTCTTTTGAGTAAAATTTTTCAAGCTTTATTGTAATGAGAGAAGTGAATGTTAGATTCAAAAATTATGCCTTTAAAAAATACCCAGAATGTTGTGTGAAATTGATACATTTTGATAATGGTAATAACAAGAACATCAAGAAAACATCCAAAATGCAAATTGTTTTAATAATGAATTTCGAGAATTTTACTAGATTTAGCATGAAAAAAATTAAATCAACCAGTCATGCCGATTTGACATAATTATGGCGTTGCTGAAGTACTTCGGCATAGTGTTACTGAAAATTGAAATGATCGAAAATCGTCAAAAGTACAATACTGACAAATAGTGTGCTTTTCTACAACATATATACGGTGTAGCAAATTTATTTTGCACAATCGCATATCGGCTGCTGCGTTGAGATCTACAGTACAGTACTGTATATCCAATTATAATTCAACTGAACAAGAAAGCAGGGTACAAATTCAATGAATTTTCACTGGATCTTGATTCATACCTACAGCAAATTACAATCGCTCGCACCAAGACTGAAAACAAAGAGATTAAACCGTATGCTGCCCATACACAATCTCTATACATCATTAGCTTAATGTTGTAACAAGAAATGGCAGAAACAATGGAATAATTGGATTAACGGGAGAAAATCGAGTAAAATGCTTCTGGAGCATCCAAAAGTTTGCTAATCTGTGCCAAGGTCAAACTTCTGAATGTATGCATATATACACGTGTGCTGCGCTTCACAGAATTCAGGAATAGTGGGAAAGAAAAGTCATGAAAAAATAAATTCTTTAAAAAAGAATTAACAAAAAACGTAGATATTTCTGCGTCATTTTTTTGGAAGCGGGCATGAAAAAAGGCGAAGAAGAATCACATTTTGGAGAAAATCTAGAGACTTTCAATGCTTGATTTAAATTTCCTTGTGGAACGCCATTTCTCACTAAAATACTGAAGGATGAAAATAAGGAATACAATTTATTCACTTCAAATCCATGAGAGACTTCTCAACTATTAATCAATAATCTTGTTTACAATTTTACTGACGCGACCATTAAAGAAAAAACTTTAATTATAAAACTGCAGCTGAAAAACATTCCGCGAAACCTCAAAAAAGATCCTCCATTCATTTTGAAAAGATTCGCCAATTTTCTTGAGAAGGCATTGAAAATAAATGAAAAAATGACTAAAGTTAGCAGAATTTCAGGTGGCTTTCGGTAATTTATTATTACTTTCGACGGATATTTAAATGGGATTTTTCAGGAATACTGAAGAAGAAAACAAAAAACATATTCCCTCCTGTCGAAATTGCAAGAATATATCCCCTTATATTTTTCAATCAAGAAACCTGAAACTTTTTCACAACTTTTAGTTGTGACATCGACAGCGGGGAAAAAGTTAGTTCTGAAACTTCTGCTGCCATCAAATATTGTCCAAAACTCAAAACGTAATTAACAAATCATTTCCTTCTCAATAAAATTAATAAAAAAAATCGCTCATATTCCTGAGCAGGAAAGTATAAGAAAGGCGAGGTTTACTCAATTTGGCAGACTTTTGGAAGACTTTCTGTCAATTGTTGACCAATTTTTTCCTATATGTGGTCAAGTCCTTTAAATCCGACTCTCCAGCATGCAGGAATATACCGAGACAAGCGAGAAAAAATCGATTCTCTCGCTGAGTCAAAATCAATATGTCGAAGAAATATATTGTACATACATACATAGATTTTTTAAATCAAGAAATCACAAACTTTTCACAAGTTCAACGTCACATCGCCCGCAGAGTAAAAAAAAAAAAGTTACTCTCTGAAACCTTCACAGAGCTCCCAAATATTGCGCCGAACTCAGACAGGAAATGACGGATCATTTGGTTCATGTCAAAACTTTTCTGAACCCTGCCCTCGTCATCGCAAACAGTCCAAAAAAATTAAAAGAAGTAAAAAAAAAAGGAAGAAGACCTCAATATATATAACAAGGCCCCGGAGGGGTGCAGCTGCAGCAGCAAGCTGGCACTCTGCCAAGTACCCCCAGGCCCTGAGGGGGTCCTTTTCCTTCCACATTCATTCACATCCGGTCTGCTGCAGATATCCGGACCACACCATCAGCATGCCCCTGGAGAAACCCATTCACCGAGATACCACAGACAATGAAGAACCCTGGGTTCCCAGCATATAGACGATTATAAATAAAGTAAGAAAATAAAATTCAAAATGTCTTAGTAAAGCTTAACCCCCCCCCCCCCATTCCTCTTATAGATTCTGGCCCAAGATTAAGTTACTTATTCTTCCGCGCCATTAGACTCGAGAAAAGTGCAGCACTGCTTTTTCTAGCAGCAGCCAAAATGAAGGATTTTTTTTAGGAGCAAGTATAATGAGATTCTGCTCGCCAATCCATTAGTTTATTGGCACTGGTTTCCACTAGGGTGCTTCGTTTGCCAACAAGTTCATGCAAGTGTTTAATGATGCTAAAATGTTTCCGTGCGAAATTCCCCGCGCAATTGTTTGCCTCCCAGTCGATTATTTTCTTGATGAGGGTTCGTGGAATACAAGATTACTTCATGAGTAATTTTCAGCGCTTTTTTCCCCAGAGTTTTTGAACGTTTCCGATTACTGTTTTTCCGTCATCCACATTCACTAATAAATATCAGAAAGTTTAATGACAATTTTCTGAGAATCAAAAGCCTCACAACTTCGGGGATTTCAGTCTACCTAGGATTAATGTTGGATCTTCAAAGTCATCTTTTCGCGGTACATATAAGAGTACTGAAATTATCCAGTGCTGAAATGCCTCATACTTTCTTAGCTATATATTGGTACAATATTAAAAAAAAAGTTTAACGAAAAATGTTCTACGAATTAAAAATCTGACTACTATAGGAATTCCAGTTCACCTCGGATTAGCGTTGGCTCTTCAAAGTAGTTCTCTGCATTATACATCACAGAGCTAAAATTAAAAAGTACTGACATTTTTCATACTTTTCCAGATGTGGTATAAACTTATTAAAAATTAGGCAGCCAGTACAGGAAGCAATTTTGCCCAATACATTACGGAAAATTCAGTAATGTACTGTGTGTTCAAATAAACCCACGGACCAATTTCGGATTCCTATGCATAATTTGCGACAGAAATATAGTTCTCCAGAAAAGTATTTCAAAACGTTTGTATGAAAATTGATGAGGAAAACTTTCACGCAGCAGCCCACTTAAATTTTCAGGAAATCGAGATACTTTCAATATTTGGTGCATTATTCTCATTTAAGCGCCATTTTTCAGGAATATCGAAGGAAAAGCGAGAAAGAAAATGTGTTCTCTTCAAATCCAAGGGAGACGTTTCTATTGATCAATAATTATAAATTATTACCCCAATTAATATAATACAATAAATTAGAAATTTTCAAATCACTTGAAACGATGATGATCGGTGCCAGTCGTCTTTCAATTTTTGTGAAATTCTGAAGAATTATCCAACATGTAAACATAATATTAATTAATTTTTTAAAAGAACATTTTATCAGCTGGAGGGAAAATTGTTCAAGGTTTCGAAACTATCGCATGCCTGATGTAATTTTCCTTATGAAGGGCAACCATCAAGAATGGGTCGTGTGGTGCACAAGTCATTACACCTTCCCCAGTGTCTATTTGCAACCTCATGCACAATGTATTCAGGTCCCTGTGTTATTTCCTGGGGCCTGTTTTACAGGCCTAGCAACAGCGTGTTTCTACTTATTCTATTTTGTGTGTGCTTTCATATATTAGAAGAAAGAAAAAAATTGCTGTACAGCCGTTTGTCCGTGGAAAGGAATGTGCTCTGTGGTCCACAGTTTGATGTATCTTATATACTGGTACATAAACGGGGTTCTAGGGCCAAAGGGGAATGTGATGAATGAGGATTCAATCGATTTGCAGGCAGGAAGAGTCATGGTGCTTGTCTGCTGGAGCCTATGGTGCTGGGAGGTTGCCAACTATATTGGATCTAAACTGTTGCTATAGCCATTTATGCCAATCTTTCAGGGAAAAAAAGCCCTGCTGCTGGTATACTGTACATTTTTTGTAGTGCTAAATTAATTCCGAATATTATTCCAGCTCTGGTGAGCGTATATATATATAATGCCATGTGAGGAAGCTGCTGTCAAGATGCACTTGTGCATAAGACCTATGGGAGACCGCACTACGGGAAATTATTTTACAGGGTGGGCCAAGGAAAAGTAAACCAGGCAATTATAGCTGTGGCATCTCCTGGTTTTTTTAGGGCAGCGTTCCCCAACCTTTTTGGGCCAACGGAACAGTGAATTTCCATAAAAATTATTCGCGGACCAGTAAATTTCCATAATTTTTTTTTGCGGACCAGTAAATTTTCAAAAAATTCTCTGGACCAACAAAAAAAAAAGTTTTCATGACATTTTTCCAGATGCTGAAAGTATTGCCTGAAAGACTTCATGATAGGTATTTGAAAATTGTCTTCTCATTTGTAAAAATAAGTGAAGGATCAATGAAACAACAATATAGTGGAATTTCTTCAAAAAATTAGAAAGGTGGGCTTGAAAGGTTTTTCAGAATGAAAATTTAAAATAATTTGTTTCAACATGTACAATTTTTTCTGAAGTCTCATAAGGAGAAAAGTCAACCACGATTTTCCTTCAGATAATTTCAACCACCAATGTCTTTTCAAAATTTCAAATAAAGATAATATACTTCGAATATTTTTAAAATTTGTATTATGCTGAAGAAAATTTCCTTACGGAATTGCATAAAAAAACCTTCACATTTTGTCTTTATTCAATTATCTACCAATTTTGCGGCTTTATTCGCACTTGACGGTACATGAGGTGACTGACACTCACACGCATCATGAATGAATTGTTCAGAAATATTGCTCCTTATTCGTGGATTTAATAAATAAATAAAAAAGCGATTGCATTACTTAAACTCGTCTTTGTATGACTCACAAGCAGTCAGACAATCAACCTTTTCCTATTGCTTTCAGACGGATACTTCAGGGATTCTCGGTAATAATTCCAATATTCTCTTATTGATGAAAACCCGGAATATGGGAAGAAAATCATTGACCCATATCGATGGAAGAAATCAGCTTTCATGCCTCAATCACGCCCACAATCTATGAATAAAGTAGGATAATCTTTAATATTTTCTAGGGAATCTTATTTTGAACAAGATAAAATTATAATAAAATTTTTGCACACCTCAGAGCTAAAATATTTTTCAAGTACCAATACCCTCGAATAATTTCAAATTTTACATTTATACCAGATGAGCAAAATCTCAAAATCGAGCAAGTATTTTGCTCATTTTGTTCGAATAATTTTCAATTTATGCAATTAAAAAAATAAGACCACAGATTTTGCTCTATTTCACTGTATCCTCAGGAACACGTGCTTACGTTAAATATTTTGACGACGAATTCAAAATAACCTTGAAAATTCATGTAAAATAAAAATTTGATTGAAAAATCCCAAAATTTTTGATGAACTGAAGCGCCGTTCTAAAAAGAGTTTGTTTCACAGAGATTCAATTTTTTCAAGATTCCCGACCTAACACGCCAATATTCAATCCTCAAATACCGAACAAACTTCCTCAACGTCTTCAGAAATATTGCGAAAATATGATAAAAACGGCAGACGAGTCCGATATTTACTATAAAGATATCAATGAACATATTGCGGATATTGCGGAATTAACACATCAATTAGCACTTATTCCTTCATTATTATCGTGCGGCTAAAAAAGTAAAAAAAAGAAACGTCAGCAGAAAATCGCTTGCCTTATGGTCACCGTTTATTCACTTACGTCAGCGTCGTTCCCATACAACAGCCTTTCTCAGCACTGGAGCATGAAGATCTATTAATCCTTGCATTCAATCACGTCCTCAACAAATGTTTCCTCGTCCAACACAATTCCCGTACGTCATTCATAAATCACAGTATATACAGTAATTTCACGCAATGTGTTGCTTATAGTCCGTATATATATATATATATATATATATATATATATACTGAATCAACTGGGTAACAATTCGTTTGTTGGAGTAAATCAATTCGTTTTTTATGTTCACACGAATTCCATACCGTGGAAATATTAATGAAGTTTTTTGGAATTTTCCTCTATATACTCCAAAAACGCTTGAGAAAAAGCCGCTTTTACGAAGAAAAAATTTTCCCCAGGAGCTGTTTGAAGTCGTAATAAGCAGTCATAATTGGGATTATGGTTCACCCTACGATCGAAAATTGGATCGAATTATGTAAATTAGTTTCCTCAGAGACCTGATTTTGGAAGAAAAAAATGCACAGACTGAACAGATTGTCAAGAGTATATTCCATAACAAAACAGGAATAAAAATTTACAGATTTACATAGTTTTCGTCGCAGATCATGCTCCTTAAAAAAGCTCACTTTTTGCAGCAGATTTCAATGTATTTTATAGGAAAAACTCTTGAATTCGTATACTATATAAAGAATCGCATTTTTAAAGAAATAATTTCGAGATAAAACCCTCCACAAAAACGTATATTTTTGTTCGTTTGCTGTGCTGCGTAAATGACTACAGCGCAGTATTTATACTTTTCTTTAATCTTGTAAAACTTGCGTAACATGCTCTGCAAACCCAGAAAAATATTCAAAGAAAATGTGCAAAGAAAATTGTGTTATGGCTGCTGTAAACAGAAAAAAGCATGGACACGTGTTTGTTGAGCGTAGGAAGGCATCCTGAGCAAAAGATCTGAGGTTCAAGGTAAAGCAAGCTCTTCAAAGCCACTTTCAATAGGAGGGAATATATCTTTATAGAGTATATGTACATATATATAAATATATATATATAAGAGGAATAAGCAGAAGCACCAGGGAATATGGCTCCTTTGTTCGGTTTTGCTTTTGACAGAAGTTCGGAGACATGTTCCTGCAGTCTAAAAAGGGGAAAGAGCTGATCTTCCTTTCACCAGCATCATCAGTGCTGTTGACATAAGCTTTCTATACAGCAGAAAAGTTTTTGAAGATGATCTTGTCACAAGAAAGCCATCGAGACCCGAGAAAACCTTTGGAATAAAAAAGGTTTCATATTTATGAGACTAAAAAAAAAAAAAGGGCAATTTAGGGATCTTGAGAATAATTTGTTCATACTGTATAATAAATATTTCTTGAAAGATTACCTTCACGGTATGAAGCTATTTCCTGAAAATATTTTGCGGTTTACTGAACCTGTCCATCTTTTCATAGGGATTCTGCTATAAAACCATTCAACTCGTATTTTCGATTCCCGAAAATCTCAATTTTTAAAGCACTATTTTTCTTACGCATTTTGAGCTGAGGAACGCTTCTTTAAAAATGGATGCACCATAAAAACTCAATATGCACTCGGGTTTTCATTAAATTCGCACAGTAATTTTTTTGCAGAACACTTGCTTTCGTGAAGCAGGCAAGACACATACGAGGCACTTTTTCGAGCTAAAATTTAATTTACTTTTTTCACTGCACAAAATATTTTTCAAATCACCTTGACTTTTGAGCCACAACCGGAATTTTTCAAATACTTCAGATCTTTATTTGTTTAAACTTCCGCGATGACAAAGATCTGAGAAAAAATATAAAGATGAATAAAACAAAACAAACCACTTGACCTCACGAAGCCGATGAAATGAGCAACAAACTGCCGCATTCCTGATTTTCTTTCATTCTTCGTAATCAGTTCTGCACTTGAAAGGATTTGCTTTCAAGTTTTCTCTCTTTCACCTATATTGTACATATACATATGCAGTTTAACCTCCATAACTTAAACCTTCCCAATAAGTCGGATACCTCCTTAAGTCATTTTTTTCTCTAGCCTCAATCTGAATTCCATTATGAACAATGCATTAAAATGTTTCTAATGTGAAGGCTTTTCCTCTCAAAATCCTTTTGAAGTCGAATTTTCTGAGGAATTTTTTGGCTATTAATTTCCTGACACATAGGAAAGAAAAACGAAATAAAAAAGTAACTTTCAATGTTTTGAAATAAACTGAATAAAGCACTAATCGGGCAAATGAACCCTATTGCGCCCAAGTTCAGCAGATCCTGCTGTCAAATCATTCAAGGCCCAGGATACCTCCAATTAAAATATCCCGTAATTTTTTTTCTTCCCCCAAAACAAATTTTTTTCCTAACCCCAATTTTAAAGTTCCACTTGAAGAGGTTCAACTTCTATATTTTATGCACTTGGAAACCCCGGGGATTCTGACGTCACTCGTGTAATGGGAAAATATATAACCATTGATGGTTTGCGAAGAGAGCGAACAAAATATATATTTGCTGCCGGAGCTTATTGAGGATAGGACGACGACGAGAAGCCGGATGTCCGCTGCGAACCCGGTGCCCGCGTGTGAGTTCCCGGGACTGACTCCCTTGCCTGGCTGCTGGTCCCCCCCACACGACCACCGCGGTCGACGTCGTCAGCCCAGCCTGTGAGACGCTGTGATATATATATATATATATGTATACTGTGCAGCACTCCCACCTTTTTCTCCTTTTGCTGCTTGGTGTGCATATAGTAATACAGGGTGTCTCGCAAAAAATCCATGATAATAATTTACCGTATTTACTCCAGTACCACGCGCCCTTGAGTAAGGCTTGCACGGGGGTTTTTCAGTTGGAAATTTGGCTAAAATCTTATCCCTGAGTAAGATGCGCACCCCAATTATTAGTGAATGTAAAACCACAAAATTTCGAAAATATAAACAAAAATCGACTTTAGACATGAATTGAACAAGAATCTGATCAATTTTCAACTTTGTCAGTACAATAATGTTTTCATGTTACATTTTTTCCAAATTTATTTCTCCATTATAATTAGGTATCATGCACACATAACTTCCTAAAACTTCTTGAAAAATTTGTACCGGCTCATGATGCGCACCCCATTTTTTCTTCTGAAATTTGAGAAAAAAGGTGTGGGTGGTACTTGAGTAAATACAGTACTCTCTTGAAAAAAATTAATGCATCTGTAGTCTGCAATAATATTCTCTGCTGTATCATAACAGAGTTTTTGGGGTCCCATGGGGTTCTCTCTTGATGTAGCAGGGGATCTCTACAGCAAAAAGACCATTAAACATTTTTTTTCAGTACTGTTTAACAAACATTTTCTCAAGTCCTTGAAAAAAGCCTTTAGAAGTACATGTCAAAGCAATTTTTTCAACAAACTTACCAATTACAGTCTAACAATTTACTTGTGGAGGAGTGTTTAACAATCATGCAGCAAAGTTGAGGTATTTTTGCAAAATGTTGTGCCTATGCTTAGCACAGAACAAAAAATTCTACTGTTGTACCAAGGCCTAAGTCAGGAAAAAGTCCAATGTATTTTTTTAATAATCCTGCAGACAATTTTGCATGAAAAATTTAAAAAATCCCTCACTGGAAGACATTTTTTCCTGCATTCCTAGCATAGGATTAGCATTGGAGATTCCTTGAAACAATAAGAAGTTCAGCTTCCACATGTTTTCCAACTTAGGCCTTTCCCAACCTGGGAGCATTTCAGTGACCCTTTGAACTGAAAAAAATCCCAACACTGCCACTCAATGGAAATGAACCCTCTGCTTTTCCAAGGGTTCATAGATTCTCCAGACAGACATTTCCTGACTTAGACAGGCACAATCTGAAATTTCTGTAAAGTGACTGATGACTTGACGAGTGGCTTTTTATTGTAGCATGGAGGGAAGCTCTAATCAATGACAAACAAACATGTTTCCAATTTCCAAAAAGTGTATGCTGCTCAAGAAGTACCAAATTTACTCAAGTACCACGCATCCTTGAGTAGTAAGACATGAACCCAGTTTCTTCAGTATAGTGGTGGTTAGTCCTATTTTGCGTCTTCAAACTGCTGTAATTGGCTAATCCTATGAATTTAATGACTTTGAGCACTATTCTAAAGCATGTTTTTAATGTATATATGAATCTTACCTATTCCAATGCTGTGTCACTCCTGACATCCTGGGTCTCTTATTGACCTATCTAATCTACCTTAACCACGATGCAAATAACCTGATCTAATCTTTAGCCAACATAATCCAATATGACAGATATTTTTTCAATAGCCTTCGGATGGAAATAAAAATCAAACTTCCACATTAGTTAAAAATTTTGAATATTCCGAGCGTAAATAAATGCACACGAACATTTTTTATACTCACACGTTATTGACATTTTTCAAAAGTTAATGTGTAATGAATGAAATAGCCTGCGTTCTGATAACTCGCAAGGAAAGAAACGTATATAATATATAACATATATACACGGTGTATAAATTTTGATTTGATGGAATGAATGCCTCTTTATTATATTTCTGGAACCGCATTTTAATTACCCTTGCTTTCAAGGTAATTGAAGTCGTCTGGAAAAGTTTTGATTTCGAGCTTGCAATCGGAACTTACAAACAGTGAATTCCCGTTTGGACCTGGAATTCAACGGTGAAAAAAAAACACGACGATGTTTGAAAAATACCTTATTAGAAGTTACCGTACCGAAACGCTGCTATAATATCTCACTTGAACTAAATAATAACCATGCGTTATTATTATATGCATGTAATCAGCATAAATCATGCCATTTTACCGTCAAAATTAGGGCGGCAGCGCAGGCTGAACGTTTTTCCCTGAATTTGACTTATTTTCGCTCGTTCAAGAAATATCCTGCTGTAAGCCTATTGAAATTGCCTTAAAATATGCAATCGTCTAATTCGTTATTGACTCGAACGTACGGCACTCGGTGGAGTACGTAACTCGATTGCCCATCAGTTTTAAAGGGACTGTATAACATTCATTGTTTTCCAGCACGCATTCGTTTATCGGCATCCGCCACAGTATTAATTGACCCTCTTATACATATGACCGCAGGCAAGCACAAAATTTGCATTAGTCACTTCCCTGATCATTATATTGCTTCTATATATTCAGTACAAGCATTTCAAGCTGTTCACTGTTAAAAATAAGGCAGGCAATTTCAGCTCGAATAACGTCACGAGAATCAAATAAAAAAATAAATTCGGGGGGACAAGAAAGGATAGTGAAATCCGGACATTTCCAAATTCATGGAATAGAACATGCTTCTTGGAAGAGCATCAACCATATGTGTAACATATGTGTGATTTAATCTGGGGTATTTCGTCTGGAATTATTTTTTAAAACGAAAACTTTTTTTTAAAAGACCAGCATAATATATATTCGTAATATATTGTCAATCTACACCATGCTTTCTATTTCCCAGTACCCGACACTTCCCTAGCATAAAACAGGTGTTTTCTGGGTTTCTCACCCAAAGCGTGAACGATAAGCGTATGCAGTATATATATTGAGCACATCAATAACTCAATGTCATTTTAGAATAAAATCACTGTTGATCAAATGCCCTCTATATCCTCACGATGAAAGTTCCCCCAAAATAAATTCAGTTGTTTGACTCGAAAAAATAAAATAAGATGCGGCTAACCCGAAGCCCAACGAATTTCGAATGTCGTCGCCGAAAAAAGTTCTGAGAACATTTGGGAGAAGGGATCAATTCTCATCTTGCTTTGGTTGCTCGTTATCTTATCACCCAGAAAAGAAAAGAATCCGTGTTTGATGACGCGCGGAGAACTTTGGATAGAAAAGTAAACAAACGCGTGGGCGAGACTTGTACACGGGAATACTCATATATATGTACATAACAAATACAGTATATATATACAGTATGTGCGAGCATATTTATAATACTCGTATATGGCGGAAGATGCCTCACCTTCTTTTTCACGAAAGGTATTTTTATCTCGCAAACCAGCACAAACGACAGCAAATACCCAATATTCGGCATCACTATTGCTCATTATATTTTCATGTATATTTTCACGCATGAATATATGATCTGTGATTTTTTACGAATGGGAAATTTACTCGGAAAGTCAATGTCATGATATTATAGGAGATCGTGAATTCCTAATGGTGAATTTTGCGATAACCTCAAAATTATTATTATTTTAAAATCGTGTATTTGTGCTGAGGGCTGTATATGAATGTATCCCTAAAATTTTGTAATGTCATGATATTATAGGAGATCGTGAATTCCTAATGGTGAATTTGCGATAACCTCAAAATTATTATTATTTTAAAATCGTGTATTTGTGCTGAGGGCTGTATATGAATGTATCCCTAAAATTTTGTTGGATGCTTGTTTCTCATCCCTTCTAACTGATCTTTAAAATGAACCTCATAGAACGTTCCCTTTTGTAAAGTGATCTCTGCTGGGGAAATAATCAAATAAAATACTGCACATTGCAAAAATAGCTCCCCACTCGGGATACTAAGCCATGATGTATTTCTCTTATTGAAGTTTCAGCGCAATATATTTTCTATGAAGCATTTATTCTTATAATATTGTATATACGGTATATGGATGACAAGTGACGCATGTTCGCTTTGGAGGAAAGAAAATCAGATACATATACATTACATGTCAATAGTATGGTATGTCACAATCCCTGTACAAAATTTTCAGTATCTCGTAATATCATATACGGTACCAAATAAATTGGATTAAAAAAAAGGATGAAAACATAATGGGATTAAGCAGGTAAATCGCTTAAGCATCAGTTGATGAAATCACCGAGTGCTGAAACTTGGAAATGAAACAAAAATTATCCCGCAAAGAAATAAAAATTTTCGCACGCATGAAGTCTTTCAGCTTGTTTATATACTCCATAATAATCATAACGAATCAACATATTAAAGAAGACGGACTGCTGTATATATCCTAGAAAAGCGTCACACGAATTACATTCAAGAACGATATTTTGCCGTTTGTTATACTGTACCGGGAACAATTCTCAAAATAAATGCCACGAAAATTTTGAAGGAAGCCAATTTCAACGTCCTCGGGTCTTTTAAATGTAATTCCTCGAGCAAACAATATAACCGCGAATTGTAACAGTTTCCTTGAAGCGACACTAACCGTAATCTTGTGAATCGCTCCAATTATTCCAAGTTAGATGTGGAATAATACAAAGGCGGCGAGAGAATAATGCGAGTGCAATTGAGATTTCGTTTTCAAAAGGCCTTGAACGAGTTTCCTTCCCAAGCGTTAAATGACTCAACACGAACAATCGAGTCATTTCCGTCGATACCAGCATGGCACAGTTCTACTCCTTCACACTAATTTTTCTTGCGCAGGGCTGTGCGATCTTTTTAATTTTATGGTGCTATGTTTTCATACATGGTGGAACAGTATATGTATAAGTAACACCATACTGCAATAAAAAAGAGCTGTTAACCCACATTCATTTCACGTGGCTTATAGCTGTAATAAGAGATCCACCGAGTTGATGCTAATGACAGTATTTTTTTTAAATTACCCACGGAACAAATGTAGAACGGAATTTATCATACGAGCAATGAATGGGCGAATAAATACAGTTTGAATGCAATCAAATGTAATTTATTGGCAACCTCACAAATCGTTTCCCAGCTTTCACAACTGCACCCTATTCAATCAACAAGCAAGCACAGAGGCGAGAGGTTATTAAAAAAAATGATTAAATTCGACAATTCCATGCTCAGATCCTCATTAGAATGGGTAAACAGACTCTTTGCCTTTTTCACGACCTAATGGCATCGTTACGAAGGATGTCTTCTGGAATGCTGAAATTCAACAGACTGGAAAATGCAATGACGGGAAAGAAGTCCTGGGAATACATTCTTTGATGAGGTAACGATACATTCCTTTCCTCACACTCAATTTAATACAAGAAAAATCTTCACCTGAACAAATGCATGGATACAATCGCAACCACTTGGGGGATTTTGTTCAAAACGGCTCGTTTTCGGCACATCGATGCCCTCACAAACTCAAAAAGTGCAAAAAAAAAGTTCGGATTTCGCTCAACAAAAAACTTCCAACTAAAAATATCACAGACCCGTTGCAGCAGCAACTCAAACCTTTCTTAAGTACGTCTAATCGAAGAGATTCCGGAAATTGAAGCAAATCAGTTGACTTTTTTCCCAACATGGCACGAACAGTTTTCGCTTCTACAGACAAAAATGTAAATTTTGGACTCAATATCCCCCCCCTCCAACTTTCTACCCGTATCATTATATTTACATGAAATTTTCGCAACGAACGTCACAAATGTAAGAGTTACGTGGTTCTTCGATTCTAATCGAGTTATGAACTTGAGAAAAAAAGGGAAGAGAATAAAATGAGAAAATTATTCAATTGCAAGTAGTTGAAAGTCACGGTCGTGAGCAACAAAAGAAGTTATCGATAGATAGCCTTCTGATAATATCACAACTCCAAATTTTCACAGCATTCGTTCATCCATAGCTTCCTCGTAATATGTGGCTAAAAATACTCACACAGCTGTCTCTTTCTTTTTTTTTTGTTGCGCGATTGATATTTGGTTCATTCTAACGTCTCTTTCAGACAATGAAATGCTCTTCGAAAAGCACAAGTTCATTAAAGCAAAAAGTAAGAAGGTGGTTCATGAGGAAGAGAAGCGAATTTTTCGAAACAAGCTGAACTGCGGGATTCCCGCGTCATCACTCAGGTCGACTTCGAGGAGATATTGATTTTTGGTTTTCCACGCTCGTGCTTCTCTTGCCTTTAGCTCTAAGGGCTTTCTGCGACGACAGGATAATTTGTTTGACCATCACTTGACAATCCGTGCATACGTTCATCGTTTCCCGTCTCAAAATCGACGACCCTTTCTCACTGCGAATCAAGAAAAATCATACAAAATTCCACACCTCCGGTGGGCGAAGAACGTTCCTGTTTTAAACGGGATTTTTGATGCCGACACTTCTTATCCAATTCGCAAGCAAGAGATGCACAACTCAACCACTGTAAAATTGATTGCTTCATATGGGTTTTTTTATTCTTCTCGATAAAGTGGCTATAAAAATTGAGCAAAAATAAATCTAAAATTGAGGCTACATTTTTCCAGTTCACGTAAAATTTTTTTTTTTAATTGCAACCTTTCCTAAAATTAATCAACGCGAAGGAAACCTATTTTCAGCAGAACTTACCCTCCTTTGAGAACTTGGGGCGACTTCGAACGCCAAATTTGAGACTCTGCTGCATTCGAATTTGAACGTGACAATTTCGGAGAATTCGGTGCACTGCTCGCAGAATTTCTGGAAGAAAACAACTTTTTATTCGAAAAATATTCCTATCGAATGAAAAAAAAATTGCCAAAAAAGCTGTCGAATGAGTAAATAACCTCAACTGTTGGGAATTCTCCTTGTATAAGCCCTCCAATTTCGATAAAAGGGATCGAGGACCCGTACGGGCCTCAGGATTCACTGGGCTTGGGTCACCACTTTGCGGAGGACTCAGAAAAAACACAGGTACAGTCTGGATATGATCCATCGGAATTGCCATCTGCAGGAACGACACAAAATCGGTTACTCCGATATTTCCCTTCTTTTTACGACGACCCAAAGAATAACCTTTGCGCAGCACTTCCGACAAACAACCTGCTCGCACAATTTGCACGTGTAGTCTTTGCTTCCGAACAAACCGAATCTCGTTTTACGACAGGAAAAGCACACCTAAACAAAAGAGAGTTTAAAAAAAAAACCATCATCTCTTGAAAAAAAAAATTGAAAAATCTCCTCCAAGATAAAATACCTTGCCAGTGGCCACGTCTCTGTAAAGCTTCATGTCGAACAGGAGTGTCTCCAACTCCGCCCTCGTCAGAACACTTCGAATGTGAACCACTTCGTCCAATGTTAGCGTCAGACAGTCAATTTGCTGTTGCCACATTTGCTGCAAAATAAAATTTTGGAATCAAGCTAAATGATACATATATTCGTATATTTTCGAAAATACTATCAATCCCTAGGTGCACTTATAATAGGAACTGAAGCAAGAATTTTACCGGTGTCGACAATATTCAAGAAAAGCTCATTGAAAATGGCGGACGAAAAAGTTTATGAATTTTAAATAATATTTTCCAGAAGATAACGCATTGCGACGAAGACAAAATTTAATTTTTAGGAAAATTCAGTGAAAATCATCACGAAGACAATCTTGTCATAAGAAAAAAAAATTGCTACACTTGAATTGAATCATCCTCTTGCATGTTCAATGAGATTCATTTCAATGGGCGGACAATTTTGAAAAACCCCCATGCAGTCGAATTTTGCATGATTCAAAGACAAACCCAGGTTTTGCAAAAATTAAATTAAAAAAAAAAGTTTTATAATTTATTGGAATACTGTAGTTGTGGCTTTAAAATAAATACTTACGGATTCCATCAACGCTTCCTGAAATACAGACTTCGATGACGGCGTTTCCAAAGAGAAAGGAGGAGGTTCAGGCGATTGTTTCCCCGTTTCTGCTCTAACAGACTCAGACGAATAACGCCGAAAATCCTTTGTTCGTCCAGCTTTCGAATTTTCGAGTTTATTCGGACGCTTCGCTTTCGGTTTATCCGGTTTGAACATGAGTATTTTCTTGGAGGATTGCGCGACTTTCGGTGTGAAAGTTACAGGAGCTTCAGAATCCAAACATGTATCGGATTCCTGCGTCGGAAATAAAAGTCCTCTCATACAGAATATACCATAAATAAAAATATTGAATAAAAACTTACATCCGATTCGTCAAACACCGATAAGTAATTGTCTACAGTGATTCGTCGACGAGTGGATCCACTCGGAGTGTCAGTCTCATCTAAAAAGAATGCAGGCGTCAAGTGAAGATAATCTAGCTGAAACTTCAAACAAGAGTTACCAGCACCAGCAGTTGATGGAACCGAAAGAGAAGACATGGAATGCCGCGTTGGCTTCAAGGAAGACGGGGCCGTATTTCGTATCGCTTCCATCAGTTGCTCATGCAAGGTTTTCTCTGATCTTGCCGGCAATCTTTCAGTGTCGGGAACCTAAACATAAACTTCGGTGATCATGAGGATAGGCACAACATTGGATGCACGAATGGGGTTTCAATGCAAGTGAAATTTAGTTTCTGCTCACTGGGTTTGAATGTTCGGGAGTCGAGAACAATTTTGTGCTCAAAGGTAAAAACAGTATTTTACATCATTTTTCCGCTTCGCCCTAGAGCTGAACCAGAGATTATATTGGGCGTTGAGTAAAAATTCCACCTTCTGATGAGGAAATAAATTTTTTCCCTGCTTTGAACGACTCTTGAAGAAAATTTTCATTCGAGAGACGTATTGAAGATCTACCTCAGAATTTTAAAACAACGAAAATAAAAAAAAAATCTCAGGAGACTGCATTCACTAAAAATTCTACTCCCTTTTCAGCGACAACTCAACTCTAGAAGATATGGCGAAAAATAACCAAAAAAACTTCTTCATGAATTCAAAGCATTCAGGGATATTCAAACTATTTGAGTGAAAGTCCACTCGAAACCCAATAAAAACTTTCAAACACTTCTCTTTTTCTTTGGAAATAAACCTTTTTGAGGGGCGGACGCGACCGGATAAAATCCAGGATGATTTCATGCGCATCTTCCTTCACTTTCGGGGGCAGGCCTCCTTCGAGCGGGACTTTGTTGAGCTTATATCTAGGATATAGATAAAGACGAATGCATGAAGCGAAATTTCATCATTTCATTTAATTTAAATCCCCACCTCTTCGATCGAATATCCTTCATTAACATCTCGTAGGGGGACAGCTCAAACTCCACGGGATTCGTTTCCCTGCTCTCTTCCACTTTCTTCAACTTGACTCCGTCACGCAGCTGTTTGATAACTTGAACCCAAAGTCGTTCCTGTAGGAGGGATTATGTAAGACCAAAAGAATTAAGGGCAACGCCGATGACTAGTTCCAACAAGCTGACGCACCCAGTCCGTGGAATGAAGGTCATGAACATTAAAATCCCGGCCATCCGCTAAAACGGTGGCTTTTAATTCTTTTGCCCCTCTTCCAACTTTTTCCAGAAATGTCACCAGGTCCATACATTCGGTTACGAGGGCGCGACAGACTGGTTTGTAATGTAGATCAGCTTTGTCTTCATCAGTCAAGTTGAGGTTATTAATACACTCCTGCAAAGATTTATACAATGATTACAGAATACTGGCTTCACATTTTAATCAAGAATTTCAACAGTGGGGTTATGAGAATTTTAATTTCAGATCTTTCACCAGCACGGCGGCGTAGGCATAAAAATTATTAATTCTAAAATTAACATTTTCCGCCGAAAATGATTATGCATTGAATGCGTACAGAACAAACCTCGACACGTCTCGCAATATTCGACTCCACAGGCTACACTTCAATCAAAAATACTCTCGTTTACAGAAACTGATTTATTCTGAATAGTGGAAATTATTGAGAGAAACTTAAATTCGGCAGATGAAAGCCTGAAGCTTATGCATGCGCAGAAATTGGACATGTATACAATGCATTTCACACGAAGTTAGCTTCTCAACGCTTCGGGTTCTTTAATTCTAGAATTTAAAAAATAAAATTATTCAAAATTTCATCACGCAGATCTTTTATTTTTAAAGAAGCCCCGGAGTATTAAAATGCATTAAAAATCAATACTTGAGAAAAATAATTCAAAATTATGCTTCAATTGAAAGAAAACTAGGTAATTCTTTTTCGATGAAAAGGATACCCATTTACGACCCATTCTGCCCGTTTCCATAAATGCACAAGATTGCGGATGAATCACAAAACAAAGAATATTGCTTGTTATTTCGTACGCAAGAAGTAAAAACTTACTTAAAACATGCGACATAAAAATGCACGAGATAATCAACAGTTTCGTTCAGATAGTGCTCCGGTCTTCGTCACAATTATCAAAGAAGTGAGCGTCTCCTCAGTCGATTCAGTCAAGTATCCGTCTTTCACTAGAATAGCTGTATTGCCGAGCTGAACTAAGAAATTTTATGTTATTCCCTTATCCCAAACGATACCAGGTTTACGATGTATCGTGTAGGGCAACAAACCATTAAAATCTCGTCCAATATTCCTGGCTTGTCACCGTCATCTGTCTCACCCGCATCCTGTTCAATTCCCTCATCATCCTCTCGAGAATCATTTGTTGATGGATCTGATGGAAGAAAATGAAAACATTACGTAACAAGAAAGAAAGACAGGTCATTCGACTTCTCTCCCGAGACTCACAAGGCCTTGGATTAGCAGTTGCCGCTTGCGAGTAAAATATAATGATTAACATGACTGAACTCGAAGAGAATTCTCAACAACGCCGTGTTACTTACCGGATGGCACCATCCTATAAATCAGGTTGCCCAAAGCACTGTCCAATTTTCGTTCCACATCTTGCTCAAGCCCGTAATCCACGGCTTTGTAAATGATCAGACCAAGTTCAGCAACCAGCTGCATAAAAAATGCAGTTCAAACTGACGTAATTCAGGAAAAAATAAGGACAAGCAGTACCTTGCAGTCGGAAGTAACCGGTTCTCTCCAGGTAAAATCTGGAATTGGTGATATAATTTCGTGATGGTAAAGAAAAAAACAGCATTAAACAACTACAAACCTGCATCGGCAGGATTTCCAAGAAACGTTGATCTATGCACTGAACCATCCTTGTGTATTTTTACATGTTCCAACTGAGTGGCATAAAAGCACGCGGAACGGTTTTCCTCCAAACAGGCTTTTGCAGTTCGAATGAACTGAAAGCATACCGCCCACGCTTGCTCTTGATTTATCGCCGCATTGAAAGTATCCAAAATACTTTGAAACGAAATGCACCCGAAATTGTCCAGGGCTCTTCGGCGCACAAGAAGTCCTCGGCCAAACGTGCGGTAGTACAGAGTTGGTCAGGTACTCATATGGCGCTACTCTAAGCTTTAGTAACTTCCGGGACGAAGCTCATAATATGTCATAAAAATTTGTCTAATGACACCCATTTGGAATCAGAATCTACTGTATATGTCGCTCTGCGTATCCAGATCTCACCGCACACACGTTTTCAACACTTACTCGCTGGCCTTTACTGCCCAGATTCAAAAATAAATTTCAAGTCGGCCTCAGAAACTCATCGGTATGCAGGAATAAATTTCGATGCGATCTATTTCGCCGGTTTTAAGTACAGTACTGATTCACAATAAAAATGCTCGAACTTCTCGAGCTTAACCAAAATATAACCAACTTCCAAGATCAATAACAACATTTCAAACGGTTTTATTTTCACTACAAGCACCGTAAAAAATAATCGCTGCACTTGCAAGCGCACATCACCTCACAACTTTCTACTCTCGCTTCCTGACGCGACAACAACACAGCATGCTCGCTTCAGGCTGACTGAAGTTCAGAGCTGGAGTATCGCCATGTGTCGCAGCAGTCGTAGGTCTCGGATATAGAGCTAATTTGTTGAATCACAGATTCTCTTCGACCTGTTTCACGGACACTTAGTGTAGTACTGTACAGTATACTGTATTACACTATACTGTATACTGTAGTGAACTCCTACAGCACTTTTCCAGGTAATCTGAGCATTATGATGAATCTTCGAATTGTTCGCAACCAGCAGCAAACCTTTTTCGAATTCCCTGCGCATGAATTCCTCTTGGATTCTTAGCATATCTCATCTGATCCTGCGCATATAAAACAGCGCCGCATGACGGCATGAACCGTATTCTGTGTACATCAGAAAGGGTCAATGCCGCCCACTGAACAGATAAAATAACACGCGGAAGAGCATTAATGGTCTCGTTCGCACCCGCCCCATTGGCCTTCTTCCCACTTCCATGCCACTTGTCAAGAACGAGAAAAATTAATAAAAACCAGCAGCTCTTCTACCTTCTAACAACATATCTACATGTGTTCCTCTGTAGTTCCACCTGTCCATGACAATTCCTTCAGCTTGCTGGCATCGGTGACTCGACTTCCCGAGTGTTACCAACATTCACTGAAGCCCTTTTGTGAGCGTAGCATGTTTCTGTTCGAGTTCAGTGAATATGGATCCATTGAATTTTCTATGTCTTATTTGACCTCGAGTTATATCCTGGCCTGAATGAAGTATATGTTTTCAAGCTGATTCAATAATTAGGTGAGGTTCATTTTGAGCTTCAAAAGCTGCATGTACAGTATATATACGTACATGTTCACTCATGCAAATTTGCTTTGATACTGAAGTGATATACAGTACAAAACTTTTTTCTGCATGTATAGATATTATCCATATTGTGGAACCATGCATTGCTTATTAGAGAAGAATTCACAACTGCTATACTGTACAAGGTGGATGGACAAAGAAACATTATTTTTCTCAAATAAAGATTTTAAATTATTGAAACCACCAATATGGCTAGGCTGAGCAAGACTAAGCAAAAAACGTGAATGGGACAGTTTTTTCAATTTTTTAAAAGGCTGATCATGTAATAATTTTCTGCATAGGACGAAATAATCAACACAATATATTTGAATTAATGAATGTAACCTTCAATAAAGTCACGATTCACCAACCCAATCTTTTGGCAAAAACTTCTTGGCCTCCGAAAAAAATTGTTGCCCCGAGATTCTTGAAAAAATTGTGACAATCTCTTTGAAATATGAGATTAATCCTTTTAAACTTGATTTTTCCGTCACTTATCAACATGCTTGAGAATTGAAAGAATAATGTCTTCCAGCAGAATAGTACATTTCTCACAGCACAAAAACGTTGTTCCAAATTTTTTATAAGAAAATTATGCTTATATTCCCACAAGTATAAAAAACTTCACGAGAATGGAGGAAAAGGCCATTTTGTGCTGAATAGTGAAATTTTGTTATATAACAAGATTCATTCGTCAATGTGTAGCCAGGACCTTGAAAACGTATTCTTACAAAGTTACAAAAACATTGCTATAAAGCTATTTTCTCTGTATAGGATTTTGAGGCGTGCATGAAAAAGCAATCACTTGTTTATTTTTCAAAATGTAGGATTGAATTTCGACGTTATACAGTAGTTACATTCGTCATGTAAATATTTGGTCTTGCTTTCCTATACTCACACCAGGCTGCTCACTGCTATGAAGTGCTGCTGATCATTGAATCCAGATTTTCTTTGAAGATGATATGCTTGAAGTCAAAAAGCTTCCGAACACAAAAAGGAATAAAGTTGGCAAGCTTGGTTGTTTCCGAACATGTACACAGCAGCATCGATTCTCACAGGAACACACTTGACGGGCTTCGGCGTATATATCGCGGGCGAAAAAGATTACGAAGGACCTCGGGATTTCCTCCGTCGCATTTCTCGCGGCAGTGACTGCCAGAAAAGATGCAGCTCACTCATTTCTCCCCTTCTTCAAACTAAGAAACTCAGAACATTACTATAAGTTTCATTCCCTATAACCAATAACTATAAAAAAAGAAAAGAAAGAAAGAACGAAAATCATGTCGGACTCGACGCAGAACCTGGCCAACAACGCGGAGATGAACATTTCCCTAGATGATGTGAACGATGTGAACGCGATCGCGGAGGATAAGGAAGACGAGTCAGGCGGGTCGTCCCCCGAGGACACAAACCTGCGGTAAAAGGCCCTGCACCCAGTCAAAAGCTCCATGGTCTTCAACAACCACAAGAACCACAACAACGGCACGAGCAACGGGACGCCCAACGTGGTCAAACTAGTCCACAAGTACCCCAAACCTGTGGACCACAAGTGTCGCGTGGTTGAGGGAACCCCACTTCCCATGCTGGAGGTGAGTTATACAGTCAAACCCAGTTAAGACGCCCCCCGATAAAGCGCCACCCTTGGCAATCGCCAACATTTTTAATAAAACAAATCTGCTCCGTGTTAAATTCTATAGAAAACCTGGATAAGACACCAACCGCCATCTGCCAGTACCAGTGATGGAACAAAAGTGCTGTTTCTTGTTGGTTTTGTCTCCGTTACAGCGCCAACATAGTTTTGGAATCATAATTTCTGTCAAGGATCTTGCATTCATAAAAAGAAAAAAACAATTTTTTAAAATTTGAACAATATACTGTATTGAACTAATTTTAGAATTTGAATAAATTGATGCAGCAAAATTAATTTTCTGAAAGAGTAATCCATTGATCACAGGAATACTCATTGGAAAATTACTGAAGTTTCTAGAAAACCTGTATTTCTATGACTTTTGGAGTAAAATCGAGTATTTTTGATCAAATAATTTAAAATAAAATATTCCATAAACCGCCAACCCCTTTAAACTGCCAAAATTGCTCTGGACAAATGGTGGTGTCTTATTGGGGTTCAACTGTACAAGCAGTTGCACCCCATTAACCCTTGGGCGGCGCTGCCGGTAGTTATTTGCCCAATTTATGAGCCACTGGTAAAATAAAAAAAGGAATTGCCTAACATGATATGAGAAACAAAGTTGGGAAAAATCCTGAATTCTTTTTTCATTCCTGCAGAAAAACTTTTGTAAGAAGAAATCATTTATTGCTATAGGTGGCATTTTTTTGCATTCCTAACACAGGATTAGCATTGAGCAATTTTGAAGACAAGGGTTTTTGCTTTCCAGGATTTTCCCCAACTTTGGCTACTTAGCCAAAGCTGTGTTTTGGTGACCTTTGATCAAACCAAAATGCACAAATTTTCAACAATTTCCTGGCACCACTGTGCAATGGAAATTGACCTGCCAGCATCCAGTGGTTCACCTTTCTGGATCAGAGCAGGGATTTCACAAATTTGTTGTTATGCAGCACCAGAAAAAAAAAAAAACTTGGCTAGGTTACTTGTCATTAGAGCCAAGTCCAGAAAATTCATAACTTTTTAAACTTCCTGCAGAAAAAGTTGCCATCAAAACAATTATTCACTGCTGGGTGTCATTTTTTTCAGAATTCTTCCTAAGGGATTAATAGTGTGGGGGTTCAATCAACAAAAGGTTTAACTTTCCCAGACTTTTCTGAACTTTGGCTATCCACAGTCAAGGCTGCATTTTGGTGACCTTTGATTAAACTGAAATGCTCAAGCCTGCAAAAATATCCCAACTCTGCCACACAATGGAAATAAAATCCACCGCAAAACATCCCCAAGAAGTCATCATCCTTGGCAACTGTCATTTATTTTTGAAAAAAATGTTCCTAAATGCTAAACATATTGGAAACCTCATTAAAATGCCATTCCCAATCTGCCAACATTATGAACTCAAACAGCATGCAATTAATATTGCCTTGATATAGTCTGCCAAAAAGATTCAAGTTTCTGCAAGAGGTCTCCTATTAAAAAAACACAAACAATCATAAATGTGACTTGAATTACTGCTTGGGCTAAGGTCAGATATAATTTACTCATACCAGGGTTATTCTGATTGTTTCTCTTCTTATCATAGTTAATTTTCATATTATTTTAGCTTTTGTGATACATGAACCAGAAGCAACCCCCTAGCTATAAACCTTTATTGATAGTGGTGCCAGGATACTTTTTTTTCAGAAATTCCTCACTAGATGTTTTTAAATTAAAAAAAATTATTGCACTGGCTGATACAGTCTAAGTTTTAAAATATCAATGTATTTTTTTCTATCTGTGCAAAAAAGTGTTGGGAAATCCAAAAAATACCTCTCAAATGGCAAATTTATTTTCAACCTTCAGTCATAGGTTGGACTTGGGGGGTCTGCTGAAAATTTTCAATTTTTCTCTCCTGGCTTTATCCAAATATTTTCCACCTTTAGGCACTCTGACCTGTTGCCATTTCTTTGGTGATCTTTGCTGGTCAAACCAAAAATGCACTAGCCTGTGAAAAATCCTGGCATCACTGCGCATAAGGGAAAGAAGCCTCTGCTGCTGAAGGGTTGAACCACTAACATCAGTAAATCAATTAGCAAAAACAATTTTTTTTCTCAACTCCTTGCTGCGCTTTATCATCAATGATTAAGTGACTCGTTCTTCCGTTATTTATCGGCGTTGAAGTGACGATGAAATTCGAAATTAAAGTTGATTTATCTTTCAATATAGGGAAACAAGACGAATGCCTGCTTTGAATTCAACTTTGAAAGAAACTCTTCGTCATGCAGTCCTCAAAACCCAGATGACTGTTCCTTGATTAAATGTCGGGACGGATGGGACTTTGACCCGACTGCTCCTGCTTCCATCGTTTCCGATGTGCGTATTGTATTTGAGATTGTATTAAACTCAAAATTGAATCTAAAACAAACAAGAAAAAACTGTAAAATGTCAGGCGTTAGGCTTTGTTGCTGTGAAAATGTTTTGGTCCTTATTATTGTTCTTTACATCGCTGGAATTAGTTTGACCTGGTGTGCGAAAAGGACGTGTATCCGTCCATCGGCCTGTGCATATTCCAAATCGCGAATGGCCTGGGGATGCCAATTTTTGGATACGTCGCCGACAGGTTCGTGAAAATTGGGATATAAACAATTTAATTTTAAATGCAAATCAAATGCTTTTACGAGAAATTATTTTGAACCACTTTTTAATTATGAAGCATTTTTCATAGCTCCCGACAAAAACGCGAACCTTAAAATTTTTTTATTTTATTTAGGAGAACAAATATTTTCCGCAGTTTCCTTTACAAATATTTCGAATTGGTGGCGTTTGCTCCGAATTACTTGGAAAAATGATATCACTGATTGAATCAGAAAATTGAACTGAAACTGCTGTTTCCCGAAGAAAAAATCCACTTCAAGAAGAACTGTCGTATATTTTTTCTTTTGCCGATTCTTACCTCGAAAGTGTTTTCATCATGTCAAACGAACTTTTGAATTTTATGGAAAATTTTCCAAATTTTTTGAGGATATTTCAGTACAGTATATATACAATTATTTCTTAAACATTTTCTTTTATTCCTAGAAGTTCAATATGTAACGAGGTTTCAATTCCATTAAAGATTGATCAAGGTTTGAGATACACGCTTGAAATGTTTGGAAACTTGCTTCAGAATGAAATTTATCTTATAAAATTGTATATTTTATCAGAAAATAAGCAAACGGACATTGGCGAAAGACTGTTACTTAACTGATGCCTGGAACAGGCAGAAAACCTCAATAAAATGATGATGGATTACATTTTGTTTTACAACACTTTACAAACATTTCCCCTTTTCCTTTTTATAATAATATAACGTTAATAAAATACTTGCTACAACGAAGCACGTTTGAAGCCAACCAAGTGTTCGAAGAGCGCGCATAGCAGCAGTTTCCTTGCTTTTTGCTTGTACATTTCTTTCTCAGTAAATATACACACGTCCTGATAAAATCAACAGAACGATTAATCAATCAATTCCGCAGGTTTGGCAGAAAGAAGTCTTTCATGCTCGGTCTCGGGATACAGATTTCGGCGACAGCACTGGCTTCCTTGTCAACAAATGCGACGACGTTTTTCATCGCTCGCTTTTTTGTAGGACTTACTGTTCCTGCCTGTTTCTTAGTTCTCGGAATATACGGTATGTTCAACGATTCAATGCATTCCAAATTAAAACAAAGGCACGGATCAAATTTAAAATGTCTCATCAGTTACCGTAATATGTGATCATTATAGGATGATTGACGTCGTCTCGAAACAGAGATGTTACGACATATGATGAGTCGCTAAACACATTAGCCCTGAAAAGACATTCATTTTAGAATTCTCGAAATCTGTCGAGCATGTAAGAGCTAATATATTGTCCTTCTTTCAACTAAAACCTAGCTGTCAAATGTTTTTGGTCGTTCAAAAGACGTTTGTAAAGGGTTATTTATCAAGTTATCTTACATTCTTCACTTGATGAACAAAAGTTATTTCATCGTGATTTAAAACTAAAAAATGGCGAGCAATGTGACGGAATTGCGATTTCAATTTACATTCCGCATTCAATTAAAGGGACGAAACCTGCACAATAAGGGATACAAATGTTTAGGTCCACAGTCCTACTATACAGTATACAGTACTTGAAAAACTTTAAAATATATAATAAATCTAGCGCTAAAAATTTCCTATGCAGTTCTTTTGCTCATTTAAAATTTCTGCCTGTCACGTATGTAAGGCATTTATTTACTGATCTTTCACTGACTTATATTCAAGGAGAATTACCCAATGTACAGGATGGGCCAAAAAAGTGAACTGAATTTTGACTTCAAATAGATTGGTAGCAAATTGAGCTTTTCATTCAAATGGTTCTTGTGACCATCCATTCCATATGGAACTTGGAGCCATAAATCTAAATACCATTTGAGAGG
>CAJPEX010000538.1:0-32793 GCA_905338405.1 Notodromas monacha
CGATCAGCGTTATTCCCCCAGGAGCGGGCGGGGAATCCGTGCAAGACCTGAGCGTGCGTGGATCGAAGCGAGGCGCCGACGGCGAGCGGAAGATGGTGACGGACTCGGGCCTCATCAAGGCAACCGCTTCGACGCCGCTCGACGTGGACGAGACGCCGCTGAACCTGTCGCTGAAGCCGGCGTCGAGTGGCGGCGGTGGTGGTGGTGCGTCGTCGTCGCATGCCGCTGACGACGTCCAAGGCGAGAAGCAAGCTGCCGTCGGACCAGATGCCCGAGCTCAAGGGCCCGCCTCGACCAGCGCACCAGTCCTCGTCTGCTGCCTCGGCGTCCCTGCCGACGTCGGGGATGGGAAGAGGAGGAGGAGGGACCACGACGACGACGACCACCACTTCCTCGTCGACGACCGCCCTGCTGGACAGTCTGCAGATGGCGGCGGCGGCTGCTGCTGCAGCAGCTGCAGGTGGGCACAATCAGAAGCGAGACCTGCAGATGGAGTTGGAGGCGCAGCTGCATTTGCAACAGCTGCAAATGCAGCAGTTGCAACAACATCAGCAGCAGCAACAGCATCAACAACAACAGCGTCGCTCCATGACGGAGGAAGTCGGGGCTGCGAGGAGGAAGAACACCATTGTGAGTATTTTCTGTTTCACGCTTGGCGTTGTTTTCTCTGGATTCCGTTTTTTTTCGTTGTCGTCAACACCATCTTGGCTATCGCATAAAAAAGAAAAGAAGGAAATGTTACTAATGCTTTCCTTTCCCTACGATCTGCGGTTGTGCTTGTGTCTAATGCGCAAAGCCTTGTGAGTTGGTGAGATAGTTGGACTTTTGAATTTGTGTTGCCTTCTTGTTTGTCTCCTGCGCTCGCGACTTTCTTATTCCGAATCTGATGATGCCCGGGTTATCATTGATTTGTCTTCATTCATATAATGAAGTTTTCTGTCGAAGGTGACTTTTTTTTTTTTTAACCGTATTTAACCGTACCCTCTTATATTTGGCAAAGAGTTTGTGCGTCTTTCATGATGAGCGATGTTTCGAGGGTTTTTTTCTGTAGCTAGATTTATTCTTGTTTCGTTCTTTTCGTGTTTCTGTGATTGTAGGATAAGTTTTCAGTCAATCTAAACGTCGACATACTCGATTACTGCAATAGGTTCTATTTTTAATTCCTCGTTCTTTTGTTGGGTGGTGGATCATCGGAGGTTTTAGGCATGATAATCTTCGACGTAACGAAATCCTTCATTTTTTCAAATTTTGTCCTTGCATGCGTCACGAAATTCGTACGTCGTCTGCATTAAAGCGATTCCTTTTCCCGCAGCCGAAGACGAATCGACCACGAAACTTGGGCCGTGGGTTGTCGAGGCCCAAGAAGAACACAGTGGCCTCGTTGTTGGCCCTGAGTCGGGCCCTGGGCATCAAGGGGACGCCGGAGATCGTGGCTGCCATCCAAGCTGGCGACATGGATCGTCTGTCCCAGCTGCTCAGCTCCAAGGACAGCGAAGCCCTGGCTGCTGCTCTGGCACAAGGACAGGCTTCGTTGGATTCCGTTATCAAGGGTGATTCGGACGAGGACGACGATGTCGGCGGTGGTGGTGGACACCATCATGTATCGTCGGCGGACGGACACGACGGCAGTGTGGAAAACGGCGGCCGGCGTCTGGGCAAAGTCATCACGTCTGGACTGGGCACGATCGGGTTGCCGCCTGGGCTCGGGCCTTTGGGCCACGGGTTCAGTTTGACCAAAGAACCTCGGTCCGATTCCAAGCGTCAGGTTCGACCTCAAAACCTCTGTGAATGGAATTTTCTGGAAGCCTTTTGGCTTTTGCCCGTATTTTGGTTTTGCCCGTAATTAGATAGAACGAGGTGCGCGTCATTTATGGGTAAAAATTACGAGCAAAAAGTACACAAATGTATGTTTGCATTATACAGTATTCGACTTCAATTGTGAATGTTGCACCAATTCAATTGGGAAATCTTTTCAAAGGGAAAGCAAATTTTCCTTGATGGAGATGATTGAAAAATCGTTGAATTCAGCAACAATTCGTGTTCAAATTCAGTTTTTTGGGTGTTCTTACTTTTTTTAAATATGTTACTTTAACATATCAATGAAAGTAGTGAAAGTCAATGAAAGTAGTGTGCTCCTTTTACTCGAGGGCGAGTGGTACACGAGTAAACACGGTATTTTATTGATGAAGAAGATAAAAATGTAACTTTAAGTGTTTTGAAAGAAATCGAAAGCAATAATCGCGTGAAGGCACCTTTGTATCGAAATTCTGCATCCAGTCAAATCATTTAGAAAGCGATTGAAGGCCTAGAAGATCACCAGTTACAACCTACTGTAATTCTTCTTCCTTTCTTTCCCCCGACAAAAATGCTTGTATCCTCAAGACGAAACCCTTTCTTGCTCGATTTTTTTTGCGGGTCCTTTGAAGTTCGACTTCTGGCTTCTGGACTGTATTACAGTATTTTGTAACTCTGTGTGCTGATTCTTTTTTTTTTTCTCTCTTTCTTGGTCATTCAGAATGGAATGTTGTCCGATGACTGCTTGACGGATGGAGAGGGTAAGAATGGTTCGCATGAAAAAAACGGGGAGCTGGGGGAGGGGGGCAGATTTCACCGAATGAGTCCGGACAGGTAAATTGAAATTGCGCTGAAAATTTGCAAAACCTGGATTGCGATTGAATTTGTTGTATTTTTCATTTGTTTGTCTCTTCAAGTCTCCGGAGCAGCGAGGATCAAGCGTTGATCGCGTTGCAGAAACGCCTGATGGCGGTGGAGAACTTGACGGAGATGGAAGCCGCGCAACTCATACATCAGATGCAGGTAATTTGTTTGTCTCTTCAAGTCTCCGGAGCAGCGAGGATCAAGCGTTGATCGCGTTGCAGAAACGCCTGATGGCGGTGGAGAACTTGACGGAGATGGAAGCAGCGCAACTCATACATCAGATGCAGGTTCAGCTGCAGTTGCAGAAGACGCATCAGCAGCAACAACAACAACAGCAGAGCCTGATTCAGAAGCACCAACGTCAGACGACTGACGAAGATGCTTCCAGCGTTGCCGAGTCGCACGGTGACTCGTCGCTCGACGACTACGATCTCGACGACGACGAGTTCGACGATGAATTTGAGTTTGACGGCGTGGACTCTGACGGGGTTCACGACCGCTCGGGCTCTTCATCGTCCTTGTTCGGTGGTGAGTGTTCGGTGGTGAAAATCTCGTTACAACGAACTTTTGGGGACTGCAGAAGAAAAAGCTCTTTATACTGTACTGTATTGATTAATTTGCTATTTAATGAGATATTCAGAAATAATGACTGAAACAAATTCCTACGCAAGGCCTGCTTATCATAACTTATAGATCTTTTCTTTTATGGCGTGCTCAGATTTTTTCTTGTACAATTTGAAAAGCTGAGTGATCTTGATAAAAAATCATTTCCAATCAGGTTTTCCTACAGTTTTGACTGACCGCCAGAAACAGGTATTTCGGATTCGAAATTTCAGACTTCCCCTGATTTAATCGGGCAATTTTCTACCTGGAAAAAGTATTGAACATTCCTAAAAAAAAATTTCTACTGAAAAATCTGCTGTAGTAAGATGATGCTGCGTAATCTAAACTCGATTTTGGAAAAGGTTCTCAACTACTGTATTATTCTCGTCTTTGTGATCAGGAATAGCGCGTAAGCGCAGGCGGGTTCAGGTGATCGAAAATGACCTGCGAGTCCCCCTCTCCCACGGCTGGAGAAGAGAAGTGATCATCAAAGGAATAACAGCGTGTGGCGTGAATCTTTGTGATCAGGAATAGCGCGTAAGCGCAGGCGGGTTCAGGTGATCGAAAATGACCTGCGAGTCCCCCTCTCCCACGGCTGGAGAAGAGATCACTAGTAGTTTCCTTATTGTCGCACACCGCACTTTCCGCTTCAATCGATGATACGCGGAACGCCTTTTGCGGAGTTCGTCATAGGGCTTCAGTAGGCTCACTCAAAAAAGAAGGGTTTTTTTTTAAAGGAAAAAAAAGGGAGATTCTCTCTTTCTTTTCTGTCTCGAGTATCGTTGGTGCCTCGGTTAATGGACTTGATTCGTTGCAATAGAGAGACCATTACCAAATTAGTCTCTCTCGATTGAGTTTACTTGTGTGCATGTACGACTCGAACCTCTGTAGGTGTAACTTGAAGTTAACAGGAAAGAAATCCGAGTTGGAGACACGAGCATATTTATTGTTGAGGGAGAGAAAAAATAATTACGGGACATCCTAATCGGTGATATTTTGGACCCTCTGAATTGCTTTTTAAATGAGTTGACAGGATGCTGAACTTGGAGGCAATGGTTTATATTTTAATTTGTCTTCCACTTCCTTTCAAAAAACTTCAAGTTACATTTTTATTGCTTTTCTCTTTCAAGACCTTCGGAAAATTTCGGTTATGGAGGTTTGAGAGACAAAGCCTTTGTGTTCGGAAGGTTTTCTCTTCATTGCTACAATGGAATTCAGTCTTTAACTCGAAAGAAAATTCGATGTAGGGATGTTCGAGTTATTGATACAGTATTTATCTGTACATCGGATTGGCATACCGCTTTAAAGCTATTGGAAATTTTCTTGATAATTTATAAATTGAATTGCTGAATCAGCTGATTTTTTACGAAGAATTTTGAGTCAGGAGCCGAGAGCTTTGCGAAACTCACTCAGGACCATGCCGAAATCTTGTATGTTTTGCCCCAAGAAAAAAAGATGCCGACTCATATTTTCTTGTGGCAACTTTTGAGCTTTTATCAGCGAGTACAACTGTATTTATTTTCGCGATTCCATTTTTCTTTGCAGTACGTCGAGCGTCAAAGTTCATCACTGAAGCGAGAGAACTTCAGCTTCAGTCCGAGAGCAGTGGTTGGGGAATTCTTATACCCGATGCCACCGGAAGGGAGACTCATCAAGCTTTCAGAAGACGATTAAACCTTGGCTTAGCTCCTCAACGCCCGGGTCTTAGGGCCACCCGACGTGGCTCGGCTCTTTTACGCACTTTTCGCCTCCACCCAACCCAAAGCAGCGTTGCTGGACGTTTTCGGCTACTTAACAAGCGGAGATCTGCTTGGTTTTCCTTTTTTTTTACGTAACAATATAAATGAGATATATTTGATTGAAGCTTATTTCGAAAGAATGCTTCTACTTGGTACAGTTTAAGCTCGCGACTGCCAGAGGTTTCTTGTAGAAAGCGTACTGTACTGTACTCGTAGTCGTGGTCAAGGAAGATTTTTTTTTTGTCTAGAGCTGAGTATTTTTGTAAATTATGAATGTCAGTTGCGAGGAATCGAATAATTTGAGCTGGATACGATCTAGATCTGTTAATTGGCTTTCTCTTTCTGCGATTCACGAGAAAAGCGGGGATTATTTAGATTTTTAGTGATTCACGGAAGTCGGAATGGTGGTGTAGTCGTGAATCAAGTTTGCTTGTCTAATGAAGTCGTAATTCTCTCTCTTTCTCTCTCCCTGTTTCATTCTCTTCTTCTTTTTATTTCCTTCTCCTCTATCTCCTGAATCTCCTTTTCACTGCGTATACGTTAAATTTGCACGCAAAATCCGTTAATTTGTTTGTGTGGTGCCTCGGGGGGAATCCTTCATTTTTCTCGTCCCTTCCTCCGTTGCTTTCCGTTTTGTTTTTTTCCTTTTTCCTGGTGCTGCTGTTTTGTTTCCGGGTCATCTGTTTCCCTTCTCGTTGTGACCACCGAAGGTTGGAATTCCTCAGGGAGGAGCGCGAGCACCAGAACAAAGTAATCGAAGAGTTGCAATCAGAGAACAAACTCGACGAAGCCCTCGTGGCGAAGCGGATGGCCGAGTGGAGAGCCGAGCGTCGCGCCAAGCGGATCGAAGTCCGCGAAGCTGATCGTGAGGCGAAACGGATCAAGATGGAGGCTGTCCGGAAGCAGAAGCAGCTGCTGAGGCAGCAGCAGCAGGACGAGTTTCGTCGCAAGCAGGAGGAGCGCGAGAAGGCGCAGGAAGAGGAACGGATCCGACTGCATCAGATGCTGCAGGAGAAGGAGTTGAAGCGGCAGCAGGCTCTCAGCTGAGGCAGCAGCAGCGGGACGAGTTTCGTCGCAAGCAGGAGGAGCGCGAGAAGGCGCAGGAAGAGGAACGGATCCGACTGCATCAGATGCTGCAGGAGAAGGAGTTGAAGCGGCAGCAGGCTCTCATGATCCAGGAGCAGGTTTGTTTGAGCCGGATTCAGCGTTTTACCGTTTGTTTTGTCGATTTCAGTGAAAACCGCATTACAGTGTATCCTCGGTTAACAAACGTTTCGGGTGACAAACTTTTGGTTTCGAGGGAAAATCCCTTCAACAGGCCAACATTTGTCAAATAAGGAAGATAGTCAAATCTCGTTACAGCAAACGCTTCGGCACTTCGGAAAAATTTCGTTATCATAAGTAATTCGTAATATAACGAGATTTTCAAAATTAATTGCCTAAAATTTCAACATCTGACCTGACACATTTGTCAATGTAGAAAGAGAAGACGTTAAGAGTTTAGAAACGCATAAGTTACTTTTTGATTCACTAGAAGGCTCTTTTGAATCGAAGTTATTACGAAAGGTAGTCAAAGTATGTAGAGAAACAAACGGGTTGATGATGTGTGGAACCCCTTGGAAGCATGTCATTGATTACAACCTTCCATTCATGCTATAGGAACCAGTGTTGGTGAAATTTGCGATTAGAAACTTCATAACGCGCCTGTTTTAGTCGGAAAATTCCTACCTGGAGAATCTATTGAACATTTCTCAAAAAAAAAATTTTTATGCTGAAATTTTGAAGTTTCTGATAACAATTTTGTTTCAACATGATACTCTGTGGGCTTTTGCCGGAACTGTAGAAGAAATTGATTATACTGGAACATTTATTGTGGTGGGATTTTCACTGTAGATCTGGGAAAGTTTGATTCGGTATTTGTTTGTTGAGAAGGAGCGAGAGAGACGGCGGCAGCACATGGCACTGCTCAGATCATTGGACGCCCGATTCGCCACCCTTCTCGCTCTTTCCGCAGCGTTGCTTCAGTTTGACCTCTTCCTTCGACACTTCCTGTCCTTCAACCTAGCAGCAGCGTAGCTTCAACTCGAATACTTTCTTGACGCAGCACGGCACCAAGATCTCGAGATTAATGGTGCGTGTAGAGTTGAAATATTGTACTGTACTGTACAGTCAACCCTCAATTCTGTCCTTGAAAGAAACCCCTGATTTAGAGTCAACTCCTTTAGTGCTACGAAAAAATCTGTCATTTTTGAAAATTGGTTCAAAAGTGAAAAGAAATCGTGGCATTTTTCTGAGGATATCATTGGGTCATAACTGAGAAGCACATAATTATGCTCATTTGAAAACTCGGGGTAATTTTGAGCATCATATTTTTGGATTTACGTCATTGAAAAAGATTTTTGTTGTAGTATGACACTTTCCTTCATAGAAAATTTGAAAAGTTGAAGCTTTCCTAGCGAAATTGATGATTCCTTCACGAAAGCAAAGCTTACAAATTTCAAATTCACTCAAGAAACAGCTCTGCTCGTTTACTAGACACAATATGTGTAAAAATCAAATATATTTTGTCTTCATAAATATTTCGAAATGGATACTGAACAATGCAGAAACAATACGTTTGAGCTTAAAATTACTTTTTCTGACTTTTCATATAAGAAAAGGCTGACTGCCCTGATAATTCTGTGAACGAGTTTATTTATTTTTGTCGCAATAGATACCTCTCAACTAAACCTTCTTCTCTTGAATAACCTCGATTTTGTTTTAGGGCATATGGTGACACTAAATCGAGGATTATATGTACAAGAAGAGAACAAGGCGCATGTCCGCGAAATTAAAATTATTGTGAGCTCAATGAAGTGTCCAACACTTGAAGATCGATACATTTCTGCTTGAGACGAGCCCTTCGGATTTTTACGTTATAACAGTGGAAACTCGTTACAACGAATCTTGGTATAACGAATTATTGCTTACTACGTAGTCGTTTTCCAAGTCCCTGCCCAATAGCAGTCATGATTTTAAAATTGTGTTCGAACGAAATTATTGATACTTTTTTCCGATTCCTAACAACTTCGTTGGGACGATATCTTAGTTATTCGGATGTTTTCGATTTGTTTGGTCTTTACTCTTGAAGGAACGTGATAAAAATTAAAGTCGGAATCGGAAACTGCTTGATGAAAGAAACACGGTTGATTATTATTGTTTGCCAATATTTTCGCCTTCGGGAAGCTCTGAAATGATGTTCATTTTGGTGCATGTACTCTACGAGGAATGCTTTGTGTGGAGAAAAACATTCTTGAGATTATGATTCTCAACTTGGATTGTAAAGAAGTGAAAGAAAAAGCACGCCATTATGAAGTTATTATCAAGCTCAGTACCAACTTCCGCGAAATTGCTGTACTCAAAAATTGTATGCATGAAGATGCTTTCGTCAGAGAAGCTTTCGAGGTGACTCACCTTCACCTGNGCTGAGGCAGCAGCAGCAGGACGAGTTTCGTCGCAAGCAGGAGGAGCGCGAGAAGGCGCAGGAAGAGGAACGGATCCGACTGCATCAGATGCTGCAGGAGAAGGAGTTGAAGCGGCAGCAGGCTCTCATGATCCAGGAGCAGGTTTGTTCGAGCCGGATTCAGCTTTTTACCGTGTATTTTGTCGATTTCAGTGAAAACCTCATTACAGTGTATCCTCGGTTAACAAACTTTTGGTTTCGAGGAAAAATCCCTTCAACACTTAAACACTGTAATTTTAACAATGTAACTCTGTGGGCTTTTGCCAGAACTGTAAAAAAAAATTAATTATACCGAAAAATTTATAGGTGTGGGATTTTCTCTGTAGATCTGAAAAAGATTGATTCGGTATTTGTTTGTTGAGAAGGAGCGAGAGAGACGGCGGCAGCACATGGCCCTGCTGAGATCATTGGACGCCCGCAAGCGGTGGGAAGAGCGAGAAAGGCGTCGCAACGAAGTCAAACTGGAGAAGGAAGCTGTGAAGGACAGGAAGTTGGATCGTCGTCGCATCGAAGTTGAGCTTATGAAAGAACTGCGTCGTGCCGTGGAAGATCTCGAGATTAATGGTGCGTGTGGAGTTGAAATATTGTACTGTACTGTACAGTCAACCTTCGATTGTGTCCTTGAAAGAAACCCCTGATTTAGCGTCACCTCCTTTAGTGCTACGAAAAAAAAAAAAAAAAACTCATTTTTGAAAATCGGGTCAAAATTAAAGAAATTGAGGCCATTTTCTGAGGCTATTATTGTTTATAACTGAGAAGCACATGACCATGCTCACTTGAAAACTCGGGGTAATTTTGAGCATCATATTTTTGAATTTACGTCATTGAAAAAGATTTTTGTTGTAGTATGACACCTTCCTTCATTGAAAATTTGAAATGTGGAAGCTTTCCTGGCGAAATTGATGATTCCTTCATGAAAGCAAGACGTATAAATTTCAACGTAGTCGTTTTTTTTACTTTTTTCGTTTTTCAAGTCCCCGCCCGATAGCAATAATGATATCAAAATCGTGTTTGAACGAAATTATTGTCACGAAGTTACTTTTTTCCGATAGCTTCGTTGTAACGATATTTTAGCTATTCGGATGTTTTCGAGTTGGTTGGTTTTTATTCTTGAAGGACCGTGATGAAAATCAAAGTCGGAATCGGAAACTGCTTGAAGAAAGAAACACGGTTGATTATTATTGTTTGCCAATATTTTCGCCTTCGGGAAGCTCTGAAATGATGTTCATTTTGGTACATGTACTCTACGAGGAATGCTTTGTGTAAAGCAGAACATTCTTGAGATCATGATTCTCAACTTGGATTTTAAAGAAGTGAAAAAAAAACATGCCATTAAGAAAGGTATTATCAAGCGCAGCGCCAACTTCCTAGAAATAGCTGTACTCAAAAATTATGTTCATGAAGATGGATTTGTCAGAGAAGTTTCCAAGGTGACAAACCTTGACCTGGCATAGTCAACGTCGTGTGAAAGATGAAAATACCAGCTGCTAATGAAGCCGTGATTCATTTGTTCTTTTGCAGACTTGGACGACTTGCCGGACGTGAAACGCATTCCGTGCCTCCGATTGCCCGGCGCTGCTTTTGCCAACATTCTCATGGTCTTTGAATTCCTGCACCAGTTTGGAGAAACTCTGGGCTTTGGTAGGTTCTGAATCTCTTTATAGGCTCGAATTTATTTTGAAAATCTTACGTGTTTTTTTTTTCTTTTTTTGAATTTTGTGCAGACATGGGAAGCTTGCCGACTTTAAACGGTCTCCAGCTGGCCTTGTTGAATGACGACAATTCCGAAGACGAGCTCATGTCCGTCGTGTGCCATCTGCTCGTGTGTGCCATCGAGGACCCGGGCATTCCGCACCCGAACCGACACACGACCATCTTGGGCCAGTCGCTGAAGCAAGCCGACATCACTCCTGCCAATCTCTCCGAGGTGCTCAAGATTTACCTCACCGCCAACGCCAACGGAGAGGTGAAGAGTGCGATGGGCGTCCCGCTGGATCGAAAGGACGTGCTTGTCGAGAAGACTGAGGCCTTCATTCAGCGCCTCAGTCAAAACGCCATCTTCAAACTGAGCGTGCAGTTGCGCGAGAAGCCGTTTTTGTCGCTGAATCCCACTGACAAGTCTGCCATCGTCGCCTTCATTTGCCACGAGCTGCTGCAGAACAAGGCTGTGGTCAGGTACATTGAAGACTCCATCGAGAACCTCAACGCTGTTCGAAAAGACAAGTGGCTCACCGACGGTCATTTGAGAAAGTCAGTATTTTTTTTCATTTCACCTCGTTGTTCGACCGTTTTCAGGTCATAAAAATATTTTATCGTTCTTTTTTTCGTGTGAAGACTCAAGATGGTTTACCAGAGAAAGTACAAGGGTTCTTTGAAGCGTTTGTCGTCCGGACTGCATGTTGCCAATCATCCGGAGGATTCGAACATGTCGACGGTTTCCGGAACGAGCGAAGGTACGAAGGAAAACGAGGAGAATGAGGAAGAAGAAGAGGAAGAGAGCGGAAACGAAAGCGATCAGACTGAAGATTTCGGGAGTGATGCGGTAAGTCGTTTGGTTGTCCAACGACGAGCCTTCACGAGTAGCGATTCGTGAAACTAGTCTTGTGAAAGACATTTCAATAGAGATAAAATGAATGTGTATTTGATAGAATTGCCTCAAATCAGGACGTTGAGTGTGAAGTACTTCGAGGAAATGGTTGAAATCACTGCCCTGTTCGAAGCATTTTTCGGAAATAATTTGTGGTGAAGAGCAGCGATCCTCAACTTTTTTGAGCCAGCGGACCTCAAATTTTCATTAATTTTTTTGCACTGGTAAAATTCCATGAAATTGTTACAGGCCAGTATAAATTTTTTCCAAAACCTGCCATGAGTCCTCCGAACGAAACATCTATTGCGAAAATCAGAAGCATCTATAGTGGAATGTCTTCTTTAAAAATTGGAAAGGTGGGCTTGAAGAGAGGATTCTTGATGAAAAATCAAACTTTTTTTTTTCCAGTACAGTATATGAAAATTTGTCCGAAGTATCATTAGACGTAAACCCGACTTTGATTTTTCATCAGATAAATTGAACTGCGATTGTCTTCCCAAATTTCAGATGAAGATAGCAGACTTCATTATTACCTTTGATACATTTTTTATGCGGAAGAGAATTTACCACCCGTACGGCCAAAGAATAATATTTCCAGGCCATGGGTTCATACCAGTGGTTTTTAAGAACGCGATCATTCAACCGTTTTCCTCCTTTGCGAAACAGGCATTACAAATGCTCGCCGAGAGCATGAGCAAGGAGGACGTTGAGAAGAAAATGGAAAGCTTGATTCAGGACTCTGAGGAGAGGCGATACGCCCTTTGGGACGCCTTGTGTCGACTTCGTGGTCAGCACATTGGTCAAGACAGGTACGTCAATTTCATTTATGCTGTTCCATACAACAAGTAGTACGTCGTGTGACGTACTTCTGAACAACGAACGCTTGTAGTGCGATTTTTCACCGTCGTACTGTGAGCAAAGGGCATTGTACAAACAAAGGCAAAGAAACAAACAGTCCCCAAAAATTGTTCTGCATCCGCATATTTGATACTAAATGTATTTGGTAATTTTTGCTTTTACAGCATGTTTCAGACATTTTCTTTTGAAAAAAAAAGAAAGAAACCGCGTGAACGAAATGATTCAAATTTACAATCCACACTTCCTGGCCTAAAATCATGATGAATCCCCATTGCGTGGGACTTGTTGAGGGTAACCTTTTAAGACACAATTTTAAATTCTGCAATCCAGACTTTCTGACGAATAATTAATATGAAAACCCTTCTTTGAAGACTTCTTGATGGTAACCCCGTGAGACGCACTTCGTTTTCTGCAACCCACGCTGTTAGACCAAAATGAGATTTCCTTTTTTTTTCTTTTTCTTGTCCTGTCTTTTCATGTGATCTCTCTTTTTAGATTCCATCGGAATTATTTCGTTCTCGCGTCGGCCGGCGGCGTGTTCGTCGAGGGAATCGAGTCGGGGGTCCTGCACAGCAGAGCAGAGTTGGACGAGGACGAAGCCGAGTACCGGAAAGACCACCCGTTACTCGACGAAGACGAAGAGAACTCGGGGAATGAAGACAACGGCGTGGACCCCGACGATGGTGGAACAGACGACAGCGAACCGCCGTGTCTGGTGCGACGAGACCAGAGTATCTCGGAGCCGATGGACACCGAAGAGAATGGCCCGCCGCCGTTGATCCCCAAGTCGGTGTTGGAAAAGGAGAGCGACGCCTTTGTTGAGCCCAAGGCGAAAGCCGAGAATGAAGCGTCGAATGAAGACTCACCGAAAGGAGCAGCGTCGTCGTCTTTGAAGGAAGAAGTCAGTCCGGCCAAGGTGAAGCCGTTGCCGGCCCTGATTCCGACGTCCATTGGAGACGTTGGCGGCGCCGTTTTGCCCGGCGGCGCTCTGCTCATCCCTCCCAAGTCCGATCCGCTCAAAGCGAGTCCGGTCCAGCAGCAACAACAACAACAACACGTGCATCCGCCGCTGCCGGAGCGGAATTGGTTCAGTATTCTCCCGCGGCGGTCGTGTGACGCTGCTGCAGCCGCCAAGCTGCCGCCTCCCGTCATCCGCAAGGAGACGCGTGAGAAGTTTACCCAGCTCAGCAACTTTTGCAAAGAGCAGGGCGGTGGTGATAAGTTTGATCTCTCGGGCCTCGAACCACATGTTGTTGACGTGCTCATCAACAACTTGATTCACACTACTCCTCCTCCTTCTTCGTCTGTCGCCGTCGCTGTTGGTGCAGTTGATACCGATGCGACAGCGACGACACCAACATCGTCAGACGCGAGCAACAGCAACAACAATATGAATCGTCTCACGGCCTTGGCCGCCAACGATCAGAAGATCCAAGCCTTCTTGAAGCGTCTGAAACACAATCCTGAAGCGAAACCGGTTCCGAAAGGTACCTCTATTCTTATTTTTTAGATAACCGTGTTTCTTTTGGTAGGGCCCCAAGAAAGTGTGTCTACTATTCATCGAAAGTAAGATAAAAATTCCCCCTAAAAATTGGATACAGATAATTGGATCTTGTTGCGAGAAACTTGTGGGGACTTCAGAAAAGTTTGTTATTACTGTACGAATACTTCATTCAGTTTATTGTAATGAGAGTTTAAAAATTATTGACTGATGTGAAGATTTTTTTCAATTAAACCTGCATATATTCAACATGTTCCAATTGTGGCCTTTTTATCTGTTTTCCAGTGTTTGATGTTGATATCGTACATCTACCCTGAATAACATTTAACCTTGAGCCATTTTGTGTACTTCCAAGTTTTTCTAAGCAATTCCTGCACACATTTCAAAGGGTGGGTGTTCCAAAAAAGTTTACAGCTTTTAAGCATCAGTAGGGTTTCTAAAGCATGCAAAACCCCCTTCTAACATCAGTTATGCTGGGTTATTTTTTTTCATCTGAAACTTCTCCCCCATCTTCCCTACCCAATCAACACTTTTTCGAAGAAAGGATGTTCAGATGAACTTGAAGAATTTTTGTCCTTGATTCCACGTTGCATACCAGTCACAGTCACATTTTAAATTGGATTTCGAGACTGTGCCTGAAGCCTTCATTATACAGATTTTTCATCAAATGTTCCGCAGAAAAGTTTGTCACACTGGTATTGATGAGTTGGTTTTATTGAGATTTTTATAACAATCACCCTGTAGGACATCCGTCGGGACTTGAAAAAATGTTTGTTCTACTCAGAAATTTGTCCGAATATAGAGAAATCGGCATGCAGAGAAAATCGATGTTGATAAGATGAAGTAAAGAGAGTATAGCTGTATTTTGGAAGTAAAATTGTTCCATTCGTCTAGGAGTGCTAACAGTGCCCATATCTCGAGACATTGTCTAGATGTCATTACAAGTTTTTTTTTTCAAGTGTTCCCGAGTGGACTTGTTCGTATTTCGTGGTATCTGATTGTCGCAGTCTCCGCTGTACAAATTATTGCTGATCGCGAAAACGTTCCTTCCGCAGAATTCAAGCGTGGCTGGTGGCGAGTTGTCGACAAGGAATTGATCAGAGAAATTTCCAAGAAACTTCACCACCGAGGAATCCGCGAGAGAGAGCTGAAGCGTTTCATGGAGAAATACGAAGACCAAATCATGCGGGCCTGTGATCGGGTATGTGTTTTGTTTCTTCACGTTTTTGTGGAAAATAAAAAAATTCAGAATGGCATGTTGTGGGAGAAGGGTTTCGCACGGTTTTCTGCTCTTCCCGAACTTGCATCGTTCATTCGAAAACGTGCTTCGTTGTTTTTTTTTTTGAGCGATGAAAAGACCGTTTTAAAAGCTGTAATTTTTTCTTTAAATATTCTGTGCTGATGGGATGATGGTCCGGTTAAAAATCGGCAGCGGTCCGAAGTCGACACTCTCGTGAGTACGCCTTCGCGATTGATTCATGCGATCAGATGTCTTTCATAACTCGCTTTTGAGTCAGCAACACTTGATTGCTTTTGTCACGTGTTGGCCTTCTGGAAACTGAAATGTTTGCTAACTGTGATCCTCTGATCTAGTGTGTAATAAGCACTGAGCTATTTTTCTTCTTTTACTTTTTTTTTTGAATGTTGATGGCTTTTCTTCTTCGCATCCGTCATCGTTTGTTCATCATCCCCCTGAACATTTAAAGTCTTTATCCGAGTGCCATGCTCGCCTTTTTTTCCTCTAGAAAATAGAGAAGTGGGGTGCGCGTGTAATGCGGGTATAAAAATCACGAAAATATAATACAGTAGTGTAATTCGCAAGTTAGTCTTAAATGAGAAAATTTATTCGAAATTTTGTTCTGTACCAATCTTGTCCCAATCCTCTGTGTTCTTTCATAATATCATGAGAATGTTGTAGAAAAATTGCGATTACTGTACTGTAGTGAACCTCATAAAGTCGAATTTTTTTCGAGTCCCTGTCTGAATTACATTGGGAACGGAGGATCAAAAACATTATTCAATCGGAAGCCTTTTCTTTCGAACCTCCCTAAAATATTTTCTTGAAAAAGGTAGGAGAAAAGTAATAACAAATATAACTTGAAGTGTTATGAAAAAACAAAGTGAAAGATCAACTGTGCGCTTGAATGTGAATGATCCTTGAACTTTTGCCTTGAAGTTTAGCATCCTGTCAACTAATTTGAAAAGTAATTAAAGGCCTACAATATTACCATGAAATTTTTTTCAATTCTTCTCTCTTCACCGCAACAAAAATGCTTGTTTCCCTAACTCGAATTGTTCTGCTGGTTCCTTGAAATTCAACTTGAAGAGGTTCGACTTTTTAAATAGAAACAATCAAATTTTCACTTGGGGGTAAAAAATGTTGGGGTTTGGGGATAAGTTTTTGAGGAAATTTTGCGCCATATAATCGAGTTGCTAGTCTTATTGGAGGGCGCGTTGTACTCGAGTGAATACGGTTTGATTTCACGGGGTAATTCACTAAACGGCTGCATGCAGAGAGGAAAGTCTTCGGGAATGGTTATTGATTAATTGTTGTTCCCTTTTTCCAAGGTGATGGAGCGAGAAACCAAGTTGGTGTACCCGCCGCCGCCGATCTCGACGCGACTGGCTGGTGAAGACGGCGAGTCGATGGACGTCGAAAGGCCGTTGCCGCTGTTGAAGATCCCTCGGTTGTTCGGCGTGCCCTTCGGCCTGCTCGTGCCACGAATGAGCCGACTGCACCGGTACGCTAACCTGAACAGCTGCGACCTCGTCCACCTCCTCAACCTCCTCTTCCACCGGTCACGCAGGTACGTTTAGTTCCGCTCACTGAATTGATTGATTGATTGGTATTCGAGTTTATTCGCCGCTTGTCAGCGTTTCCCATCCGTGCACACAACCGTTCTTGAAACATAGTCCGGCTTATTGGAAGGAGAAAATAATTTCTTTTGATGCGAAATTTGACGGGACCAGCAAAAAGAAAATTCGGAGTTGGAGAAACAAGAATTTTTTTTGGTGTGGGAAACACGGAAGATTTGCAGGAAATTGTGAAGGATGATATTCTGCGCCTTAAATTGCTTATTTAATGATTTTTTGTGATGCTGAACTTGGAGGCAACCGTTAATTGTTCGAACAATGTAAGAGAAGAGTTCAGGCACTTCCTGACCGAGGAAAAATCTTCAAAAGACAGAATGTTCAAATGAATTTTTAAGAATTTTTGATTCTACCTTCAATTTATGTCCGAAGAACGAGTCACAGTCACTTTTGGAATGAGAAATTTGAGAATGTGCCGTGCCTGTCTTCTTCCTTGTGGATTTTTCATTTAAAGTTTTAGGAAAATCACAGAAGCCGGACGAGCACGGTGCTTACTCGGCTGACGTGGCCATGCGATTGGACTTGTCGACGCTGGAGCAGGTGGAGGAGTTGGAGGAGAAGGTGGCCAGTGCGTCCATGCAAATCAAGGCGAGTGACGATTGATTGATTGATTGGTATTCGAGTTTATCCGCCGCTTGTCAGCGTTCCCCATCCCTGCACACAACCGTTGTTGAAACATAGTCCGGCTTATTGAAAGGAGAAAATAATTTCTTTTGAGGCGAAATTTGACGCGACCAGCAGAAAGAAAATTCGGAGTTGGAGAAACAAGAATTTTTTTTGGTGTGGGAAACACGGAAGATTTGCAGGAAATTGTGAAGGCTGATATTCTGCGCCTTAAATTGCTCATGTAATGATTTGTTGTGATGCTGAACTTGGAGACAACCGTTAATTGTTCGAACAATGTAAGAGAAGAGTTCAGGCACTTCCTAACCGAGGAAAAATCTTCAAAAGACAGAATGTTCAAATGAATTTTTAAGAATATTTGATTCTACCTTCAATTTATGTCCGAAGAACGAGTCACAGTCACTTTTGGAATGAGAAATTTGAGAATGTGCCGTGCCTGTCTTCTTCCTTATGGATTTTTCATTTAAAGTTTTAGGAAAATCACATTTGATTCTACCTTCAATTTATGTCCGAAGAACGAGTCACAGTCACTTTTGGAATGAGAAATTTGAGAATGTGCCGTGCCTGTCTTCTTCCTTGTGGATTTTTCATTTAAAGTTTTAGGAAAATCACAAAATGATCCTTAGAAAAAGTTGGTTATAACGGAGTAGGAAAGTTTGTTGTAACAAGATTGCTTCAACATGTTCTCTTTAGTTTTTCTGCCAGGACTCTCTCGGGAACAAATTTGCTGCTCTGGAAAATTGTTTGTGACGAGATTTTACTCTAGTACTGCTGTACAGTATAATTTTCTAATCGGCTCGTTTCTTGCTTCCCCCGTGTTGATTGCAGGGTTGGCGCCCGCCTCCACGGGTGAGCAACCAGGACAGTTTGACGTTCCGAGCATCCTGTGATGACGCACACCCGCTCCTGCCCCCGTTCCTGCTCTCCCACTTGGGCCACCTGTGCCGCGCACTTGCAGACGAGTAGGAGCTCCGCCGCTAGCTCGCAGCGATGTAGTTCCGCGGGGACCCCGTATCCATCGGTAACTTGACTACGCTTTTCCCCTCGAACCTATATTCCTCTTCTTTTACAGGGCAGATGCTATGCAGTACAGTGCAGTAGACCCTCGATTAACAAACTTTTAATTAAAAAAAAAACTTTTGCCTTTGAAGAAAAATACCTCCGAGGACAAACCAAAATTCGGTCAACCAACTTGTGCTCCAAGGAAAAAATTGCGAAGTTCCTCGTTACCCTGAACTGTAAAGTACGACTTCATTGCAGTTCCAATGGACAAGTCGAGCAGAAAAATTATTTGGCGGACCGAAGGGTTACACAACACTTTTAAAGATTTTTTCAACATGAACCGAGTAAATGAGGGTTTTGTGTGGTTTGAGCAGAACCAATTGCACAAATGATATCCAGCTGAGCATCTGTGAGAAACACTTGCAATTTGTTTTTTCAACTTGTTTACAATGTTCAAGTGCTGAATTTTTTCTTTCGTTGCATGATCGTCAAATTAAAATGTTTTCTAGTGTCTGTTATTCTGCTCATATGTGAATGTTTTTCTGGATGCAAAGCTTTTTGAGTCCTGTTTAAATTCATTATAGTCCCATTCAACTCTACTAAAGGATTCAGCAGTAACTAATTCTGATGAGATATTTGTCATGAATTTATTTTCATTGCATTTTCAATTATATTTTGTGTGCCAGGAACGGATTGATATATTCTTCATTAAATTCTGTGGGAAAATCAAATTCCGTCAACAAACTTTTGTCTGGAACCAGCTGGAAGTTCATTCATCTACCAAGGGTCCACTGTACATTGCCGCGGACCCTTGATAAGGAACTTAATGGGTGATGAAGGAACCAACTAAATGTTGAATGTGAAGAGGATTCGAAAAACATTCACGTACGATAGGTTAACTGTCACCAGAAAGGGAAATGTTAATTTTGCAATGCTTTAACTAAAGAGTGAATTGTTAACTGTGGAAAAAAGTCGAGAAATCTGTTTGAAAATTTGCCTTTGTCCACAGCTTCTAACAGGAGCTGGATATAATTTGTTCAATTGATTCTGCTCAAACCATGGCACATCCTCGTTTATTCACGTAGTGTTGAACGAACTTGGAAAATGTATGCCTTTGGTCTGCCTAATCGTTTTTCCTTTTGATTTGTGCATTGAAGCAGTAGCAGCAATTACCGTAGATTGTATCGTAAAGTTCAGTGTCATGACCGAAATTTGAAATTTTTTTCCTGGGCACAAAAGTTTGTTGACCGATTCTTGGTTTGTTGAAGAAGGATCCTACTGATTATGATTTCCTCTTTTGGCGAACCAGCGGTGGGAACGTGAAGCTGTCGAGCGTGACGTCGAGTTCCGCGTCGTCGACTCCGAGCAAGAGTTCGGGCGGGGAAACGAGTCGGCGGACGACTGCAGCGGCGGCGGCAGCAGCTGCAGCCGCCGCGTCCAATGCGGCGGCGAGTGGTGCACTGCTTTCGTCGTCAGCGGGATCCGGGACAGCAACATCAACGTCATCGTCGACGACAGGTGGATTGCACGCGACGGGGACGACGACAACAACGACGTCATCTTCGACAACGTCGTCGGTTTCTTCGTCCCATCGCCACGACCTGCTGCGACTGCTCCTGCTGCACCAACACCTCTTGTAAGGCGCCCGCGACTACGACACCTCCCTGCCCCACAGCGTCCGCTGCTGCAGCCGGGTTGAGTTGTACCGGTAGGTGCACGACGTCCGGAGCATCGCCTGGGACAGGTCCATCATGAAGGCCAATTGTCAGTTCTGGGTGTCGCCCCTGGTGCTCCTGTTCGACGACGAAACACTGCCGACACTATTCCCCATGGTGTGGATGACGAAGTTCGGAGGCTACTTGCTGTAAGGCCTGCCGCTAACCACTCACTAGCTCGTTTCCAGACTCGGTCTTTTTTGATGCGTAAAACTGATGTCGTCCTAGAATGGTATTTTGAATGTGCTGTATAAGTGAGTGAGTGATTGTGCGAAACGAAGAAAGGCGGAGACGAGCATCAACTACGAATTATCGTATATTTGATGATTTAAGGGAAAAATTAGGTAGAGGGTCTCTTTTTTTTTCCCCGCCGGATTTCACGGTGCTGTACATTCTGTTGCACGCGAAGAACTTATTGTGGAAACTTGAGCTTCGACACTCTCGTCACACAGGTTTTCTAAAATTGCGTAAGAAATATCTTCGATGAAAAGAGGTACAAAAGTTCCCGGGATAGAGCTTGAAAAGGCATGTGCTGGTTGACCTGAAGAGCGATTTTCGTTTGGAAAAAAAAAATTCTTTGGCAAAATAAGGAAAAATCAGATCCGTTCGACACATTTTGCAGAAAATTTTGCGAAAGTGACCCTTGCAGCTTTCTGCTCTTCGCTCGATAGATGAGGCGCCCATCTCGCAGATTTTTTGGTGTACGGCATGAAATTTCCTAGGGTTGCCTCCAGGTCTTCCCAGGTCATTTCATCATTTTCAACGGCCGCCGCTTGGGATGAGAAATGTGGCGGCTCTTGATGAAACTGGCGGAATGAATATTGAATTAATGGTGGCAATTCTTGGAAAGAATGCCACGTCACTTCCAAGAAATCTGATGGGAAAGCTGAGGTACACTAAAAAATCTGCGATATAGCGGCTCATCTTTTGAGTGAAGAGCAGAAAGCTGCCAGTGTGACTTACGCAAAATTATTTTTTTTAAATACGTCAAGCAGGGCTGAATATATTTTTTCCTTGCGCCAAAGAATGTTTTTCAGCTCAATCGTACAAGTATGCTGTTTCACTTTCTATTCCGAGAACATTTTTTAAACTATTCGTTTTACGTGTTGGACAGTACCCGATTGATCAAATTTTCTTTTGAAGAATGTTCTAAAGAGCTGTAAATTGTAGACCTCAATCTAACATGACTAATTTTCAACCCTAAGAATTCAAACCATGACTTGCTGTTGTACAAGAGTCTTGAAAATTTGTGACCTCGTTCCGAACACACGAATCCGCTCGGTTTTTTTTTTTTTAGTTGTCGCCGTTTCATGTACAACATTGTACCGGAACCACCAAAAACGTCCATAACGATGCTCACGTAGTTGTTCCGGTGACCGGTCTCTGTGACAGACCAAACGCCTGTCGACAGGTTCTTGTAGACGAGCACGCTGGTCACACCTCGTGCTTATCACATCGAGTGCTTGAATCCCCCTCTGCCAAAGGTTTGTGTTCTTTTGAAATTCCTCCCTTTTTTTTTCACGTCTGAGCAGTTGTCTTGACGAGTGTTTCCCCCTTTTTTTAAATATATTAATTAATTTTATAATTTGTTTTCTTGTCGCAAATGAAGATGCCTCGGGGGAAATGGCTGTGCGTGACGTGCGCTGCACGGACCCCGACGAAGAAGAAGTCCAGCAAGAAGAAAACCGCGTCTCCGGCGTGTAATAATAATAATAGTGATAATGGTGGTGGTGCATCGGCGACTGGAGCAGCGTCTGGCACATCGTCGGCCGCCGGCGCTGTTGGTGGCACTGCCAACACCGCCGCTGCAAACTGCGTCGCTGGTGGGACGTCGTCAGCCTTTGTTTCGAGCACGGCACCGAATGGGGAAACCGCTTGTTCAGCAGGTGGTGGAGGTTCTGTTGTCACGACGACTGTTGGCGGCGGTGTTAGCAGCAGCAGCAACAACAACAACAATGGTGGTGGCGGCGGAGGAGGAGGAGGATTGTTGCCCCGGAAAACGGAGAATGGAGCGAGTCGAGATCCGTCTCCTCGTCCGCCGCCGGCAAAGCCGCCCGTCAACGACTCTATCTACACGTTTTCGGAGAACTCGCCGAAGAGTTTATCGGGGGACGACGCGACGGACGCCAAACCGAGCTCCAAGAGCCGGTCTTCGGCGTCCGGGGCGGCGGGGGGTCGGTCGAGTAAAAAGATGCACAAGAAGGAGAAGGTGAGTGTGCGACATGATGCGGATTCTGGCCTTGCTCTGTACCTCGTTTCTTTTCATTTTTTTTATTTGTTTGTCTTAGGAAATGTTGGTGAGGGAATTGGCGCCTTGTCGAACGGTGCTCGACGAGCTGGAAGTGCACGAGGACTCGTGGCCCTTTCTTGTCCCGGTCAACACGAAGCAGTTCCCTACGTACAAAAAGATCATCAAAAATCCCATGGACTTGCAAACGATCCGGAAGCGTCTGGATTCCACGTGCGTAGTGTTCACTTGTACAGTATACTGTACTGGAAATATTGCTGTGCTGCTTTTGATTCTTCTTCGATGGGGTTTTCGTACCCATGGGCTTCAATGAGAACGTACGAGGGTTGGTTCATGAGATCTAAAAAAATTTTTAAATAGATCTGGCAGACAATTCCATAAAAATACGTATTACAGATACTTGCATTGCCCCATCATTTGGCAACAATTCAGGCCTGTTCAGCATACTCTCCGCCGATTTAAATGCATTTGTTCATGGTATAGATCCAAGGATCAAACCAGTGCCAAGAAGATGAATTGCAGAAAATTGTAATTGGTGATATTCTGGGCCTTCCATTGCTAACTTAATGAATTGGAAGGATGCTGAAGTTGGAGGCAAGGAGTTTTTGCCCAAATAGTCTTCCACTTCCTTTCAAAACACATTGTTACATTGTTATTGCTTTTCTCTGTGTTGTGTCAATAAGATAATATCCAAATGATCTCTGAAAATTCGACTCACAAAGGTTTGAGGGGAAGAACATGGAGTTTGGGAGGTTTTCATTGCATTGCCTCCATAAGGGAGATCAGATCTTGACTTCAAAAAATATTTGAAGTGGGGATGTTCGAGCTATCGAGGTTCAACTGTAAAATGTTCCCATTATTGTTCCAGAAATTCTGGAAGTGTTCGGATATTGGGCATATTCTTCACTCCCAAAGTCGATTTGTTTCTTTAAATCCGTTAGAATTCCCTTAGGGTTAGGGATGTCGTTAATCCATTGTGTCTGACTCGAAGGCTTCACGTATGGAACCTCTATAGGTCGAATTTTCTGGAGAAATTTGCGACAGATTTTTCAATAGAATACTTCAATAGCCAATTGGCTTTTGGCTATTACAGTATTTTTTTGAAACAGGAAAGAGCAAAGCAGTAAAAATATTTCATGACGTGTTTTGAGAGGAAGAGAAATACTCATTGAGCAAATAAACCAATGCTATTATATCAGCATCCTTTCAACCCAATGATGAATGAATTTGAGGCCAAGACGATGATACTGTAATTGCAATTCCCTGTAAATATAATTTTTTTTTCTTGCTCCAACAAGAATGGTTGTTACTTTAACTCAAATATTTTTGCTGGTTCCTTGAAATTTGACTGAGAGAGGTTCAACTGTACTGAAAATTTACGAACATTAAAAATGCATTTCATCATAAATTTACTCGAATTTATAATCAAAGATTTTGTGCTTCTCTTTATTTGTGGAATACTGTATTCTCCATCATCTGTCCCTAGTATCTGCATCTAAACTTTTACTTCTCTTTTTTGGTCCTTTTCATGCTAGAAGATCAGATTCTTTCACACAGTCATATTCTGTATCTTGCAATCTAGTTGTGCAATTTATCGTATATTCGGGTAATTCATTCCTGGTAATTCATTCCTCATTTTGAAGAACAGGAGAACCAATTAAATCAGTTCCCATTGAAGTCTATGGGGAAAACAGGATCCGACTTGCGGACGTTTTGACGTGGGGACAAGGTTCAGTAAGAACCATTTACGTCCGCATCTCGGGGGGGTCGCACTTCATGTATTTCATGATGGCGTCAGGGAACGACATCAGAAGTGTGATCATGGATTCGTTTCACGGTAGTTTTTCACTTGAATGCTCGCGTCTCTCGTTGCAGGTACAAGTTGAGGGAGGATTTCGTGGTGGACGTGCGTCAAATCTTCGACAACTGTGAGATTTTCAACGAGGACGACTCGCCCGTCGGGAAAGCCGGTCACAACATGCGCACGTATTTCGAGTCGCGTTGGGCGGAAGTCACGGGCGCGGGTCTGCACACCAACGGCCCGACGCCACCGTCCGCGTCCAAATAAATAAAAAGAAAGAAGAAAACTATTGAGCGATAATGATTATAATTATAATGATGATGATGATGACCTATTTGTCACCGTTTGATGATGATGTCTTTAATGTTTGTTTTTGGTCGTTTGAGCGAAAGGGAAGAATATGTTAGGACCTGAATGCGCGACACATTTTTAGGTATTTTTTAGTCGAGCGGGGAGAGGAGAGACAAGGAGGAGGAGGAGGTAGAAGAAGAAGAGCACACCCTTTCCTGGTTTTCGTTTTTCTTTGTCGTAGTCTATCTCCTTGCAACTCAAAAAAGAAAAAATAGAAGCAGGCACACACACACACACACGCACGCATCCACCGTTGGTCGTGACAGTGGGATCTCTGATTCTTGAAGCTGCAGGTCAGCGGAAGGAGTCGTAATGCAGACATCGAACCAAGTTGGCGTGGACTGCAAGTGTGGTTGTCGTAAGATTCCATGCTTGCTGTCGATCAGTTCTTTTCTTAGAATTCTGTCTTCTGGTTTTTTTTTCTGTTCAATAATCGAATGAGGGGGCGGGGATTCAGTTGTGGGCAGGGCCGTCGTTTTGAGTTGTTATTGTCTCTGGATTTTTTATTTTATTTTTGTGCTGCATGCTCTTCACTTGTGTACCGCCACGTGGTCTGATGAGCGTTTTATGTATTGCGACGAAAACTTGTATAAAAGAAGAGTGAATTTTTGGAAGCCAAGGATTATTTTGGTCAAGGTGAGGAAGCATGGAAAAGGGTCAGTTTTTACAGGCTTCTCCTCGTTTCTCTTGTTTTTCATCCGTTCTTTGGGAGAGGTGGAGCAATTCGTGGCTCGGTAATTTATTTGAGGAAGTTGCGAGGATTTTGATCAACAGATGAATCAAGAAAGGATCTTTTCATTTCTCTCTGCTTTGTTTTTGTTTTCTATTTTTGCTGCTACTGCTCTTCCTCCTCCTCCCCTTCTTGTTCCGTGCGACTGTTGTAGTAGTGAAGGTCTCAGTTGGTTGACAATGAGTTTCGTCACTGTTGCTGTGTTCCCGTTGTGCGGACGGACTTGTTCTCGCATATTTTAATAATCTGGACTACAAAGTTCTGTCATCAGCAGAACTGTATTTTTCATTTCTTGAACATTATATTGAATGCATCTTTGATGTTTGCAGCAATGCAGAATTTTTTTCAGCTCTGCTGGTCACAGTGAACAAACCTATAAGACATGGAAACGGACATTTGTTCATCGAGGAATGGCCATTGATCAAGAAGAACCTTTTGGAGAACGATTTACTCAAGTTTTTGAAAATAAGGCTTTAATATACTGAGAATCAAGCGTTTTTTTGCATATCAATGAAGCTCGTTTCCAGTAAAATATAATTAAACTTTAGGGAGGTTCTCAAATTGTTTTTCCTCCTTGCAAAAGTATGAAAAAATGTCAGTTATACTAAGCTCAAATCAGAAAACTTCCCCTCTCTGCATGCTTGGGGTTTGATTTAATGCACACCTGTGTGCATTACTGAAGTGGTTCAAATATAGATAGCAAGGATTCAGTGATGGATCAATAATTACACCCTAAGCTGATTGTAATACAATGATGCATTATTAAATTAGCTTGTCTAAATTTGAGTACAGTTGAACCCCGTTAAACCGCTAACATCTGTGCAGCAAGATTTTGGCGGTTTAACGAGGGTGGTGGGTCATGGGGGGGGGGGGGGGGGGGGGGGGGGGGGTGTAAGAAGGAAATTTTGAAGATGATTATTAAACAGTCCTTTTGAGGACTAATAAAACCAAATAGCCCTTCTCAGGGTCATCAAGCACTTTTATGAAACTTGCATCCAATTATAAAAAAGTGGTGGGGGGGGGGGGGGAAAAGGGGGTCATTGGCACCAAGAACATATGATCACAGAAAAGGAGAGGAAAACTTTTTTTTACATTGTAAGTGAGATGACATTTTTCTTGTCCCAGGATGGTTGGAAAGATAAAAATTCATATGCATTCCCTGATAGATTTTTAACCCAAAGAAAATTTTTTGTAAAAGGAAAAAAGCCAAAGAGAGGGGCTGCTTCAAATTCCTTGCTTCCTATCCTGTATACTTCTGAAAATGACAATTAAAGTACAGTATGTAATTGCAACTTCCAGCAGTCTCCCTACCGGATGATCATCAAACAATAATGACTTTAAATGACTTGCCAATTGGTATGCATATGAAGATTGAAATATAAATTATTCATTCAATTTTTGTCCAATAGAATGGGTTATTTATTTTTATAAACCAAAAATATTTCAAAAAATCACCCCAGCACACCAATGTAAATTCCTTTGTTTGCAGCATGTTGACAACTTCATGGTGATACCTTTTAAACATTAGCAGGGTTCAATTTCAGTAAAAGAATATCTATACAAATTTTTAAAATATTATGAAGAATCCATGAATTTGTCAAACAAGCCACAAATGTCTGAAAATTTCAAAAATACACTCCCTGGTTAACTTTCAGGAGTATTCTAAATTTTGAAGGAATCTCTTGTTGAAAACAAGAAGATAATTATGTTTTGCAGCCAATCTGAATATAATTTGATATTAAAGAAAAAGCTGCACATCATTTGGAGAGTCAGAAGAGTTTCTGAAGAGTGCTTGCAGACCATAACATTCCTGGATTTATGGAGAAAAAATTAAGCTCTGAAGAGTATGTTTGGAAGAAGGAAAAATGCTGCTTTTTTTCAAGAAAATGTAGAGAGTGAAAGAATTTGAAGAAAAAGTAGGAGGAAATCCTTGTTCAGGAAATAAAAAAAATTGGCAGTTTAATGGGGTATAAAAAGAAAGGCAGTGTGCGGAATTTTTCTGACCCCCCTTGTTTTGAGAACCAGAACCTAAAAGAAACGCCGACGAGTAATTTAATCCGCGCATCTTGGATGCGCGAAAACAATCGGGAAAGAAAAAATCCCAGAACTGGGATGCTCAAAAATGGGACATCAAGAATGGTAACAGGAGAAAGTCACCATGAGCAGAAAGAGAAACCCCCCCCAAACTGGGACAAAAACATTTGCCGAAGTCGGCGCCCTTTTTTCCGCAGGAAGAGACTAATTCCCCTCCTTTCTCTGCAGTTTTGAAACCAGGGTCATTTGACCCTAAAAGATGCACACAAATTTACAAGCCAGCTGCTGGCAAACGCACCATAAAAATCTTCTTGTTCTCAGTTTTCCGCTGAAAACCAATTTGTCTCCCGAAAAACGAGACGACGCGCTGTCAAGATCGTCGGAAGTTAGTTCCCCTAGATATTATTTTACTGCCGAAAAATTCGGCAGCATACTAAAACTCCGAACACCCGGTGCCGGGAAAAACATGCACAAAGCTTTGAAGATCGACGGAAAAACAGCACTAAAACCTTGTTAACAACTGCCAACATCTGGCATCTTTTCGAGAGTTCAAAAACCTCGACACCTGGGTGTTTTTTCTGCCCGGAAAACTCGCGCCAAATCTGGTGGGGAAGAATTGTATATAACCCCCAAATTTTTACGCAACAAACACAGTTTGAATTCAGAGAGCCACCAGGCAATTTTCGCGTACGAAATTTTCGGACTTGTTTGAAATTCTAAATCCTGCGGACTTGGGAAAAATTTGGGAACTTTCTTTTGTCGAGTGTTGTGTGAAAAGGAACCTTGTGATACTTGAAATATCTTTCTATCCCTTAAGATTCTTTCTAAAAACCAAACAAAGAAAACTTTTTAGTTCAAAAGAACTTGTAAACTTGGATTCTTCTCCAATTTGGACTCCTTTTATACTCTCTTGAGTCTTATAAGACCAAAGAAATTTCACTTGAGATCCTGACTCAATATTTCAAATCCTCCTTTGTCGAACCTTTTGGAAAACTTCTCCTGTGTGAGTGTGAGTGTGTATATTCGGAGCTTTTATGTGAATTGATTGCATTTGTTCTTGTCTTGAAAGAAAGGTCTGCGCTAGTGGGAGAAATCCCAGTCGGTTCGCGCCCGGCCAATTGCCGTGTTTGATTTATTCTACCATAATTGCCATAATTTGAAATCCTTGACCCATTTATTTTTTGAACTCTGCTAAAAAAATCACAATCAAGGTGTAAGGCTTGATAAATCCAATTTTACATTGTAAAACCTTACATATACCATGCTGGTTGTGCAAAATTGTAGGTTGCACCCATTTTCTCACATGAGTGGGTGAGGCAAGGGTGGAACATAAAAATGAAAAACACCAATTGGTTGGTGCGTGACCAAACTTAGGAATTCAGAATCCCAAAAAATAAGCACCAACTGTAATTTCTCAATATTAAGTATTTTTGTGGAATGGGAGGTCACTTCTTTTGAAAGCGCGAAATAAGATTCAAAAACAAATTCAATTCTTAAAACCTTCTTGTCTGTTTGGTGGGTCCTTCTTCAGGAGACTGTGTTGGTTATTTGAACTTTGTGTCCTTTTTATACCTGCATGAATAATTGGAAATAGTGAAATTGTCCAGAAGATGGTTACCTGCAAAGTTAATGATGAGTTAACCAGTAAATCAGGCTTGTTTGACTGTTGGGAGAATTTTTTCCCAAATTTTTAAGCAGCATCTGCCCTGTTTCCTTGAATTTACCACAAAGTGAAAAATTGGTTTTTTGCAAATTTTGAGAGGGGGAGATAAAAGGCAGGGATCCCTTTTCCTCAGGATTGGGTTGTTAGAAACCCAATGTGAGCTCCCAGCTGCCTGGGGTTTTGTTTCTGTCCCTCTTCTGAGTAACATGAGGAGAGCAATTTTTCTTGAACTCCTTCTGCCAAAACAGAATTTTGGAGTCAGGTTTTTATTACCCGATTTTATGTTGGTTTATGGCCTATGCAACATAAAATTTATTGCTGTTGCCATATTTTTTGCAGTTACACAGGCTCTCATGCCCACACAGAAGCAGCATTTCCTGCGTAGTTGTTTTGGTTCTTCACACTGGTATTTGCCGCTAGTTGTGAAAATTCTTCCAAGTAGTCCTGACCCTGATTTGATAAGGATATGAAAAATTTCTTGAAATTAGAGTACAACAGGACATGCTAAAATTGGTCAACTATTGGCTGCTATTCCAAAACCACAATTTCAAATATTCAAAATGACGAGAAATCTTGAAAATTGTCCTCAGCTTGAAAATCTTAGCCCAAATTTAAATTCCTGTCTTCATGCATATGCAATATTTGTCCATTTTCATTTGTTTCTCACTTTTACTCTGTCATCATTTTTTTTCTTCACAAAAATTAAGTTCCGCAAAAACAAATCTGTATTTATGCAAATTGAAGACAGAAAGAAACAGATGCTCTAATTAAGGCTGGGTATTAGATTTTGTGCCTCGGATTATGGTATTTTAGATTCGTGGTTGAAGTCATTAATTGCTTCTGCTTATACATAATGAAAGATAAAATCTTTGAATCAGCATCAAATGTCTGCAAAAGGAATAATTAAATTTGGCAATACAATGCACAGTTCATAAGCACAAAAGGCATGCAGAGCGCAGATTTCCATCAAAATCGTTTTTGAGAGATTAGTATGGTAATTGAAGAATGTTTAAAAATTAATAAACTCATTTAAAAGTCAGTAATTATTATCTTCTGACCAATCTGACAAATTTAAAATACAATTAAGAGAACAAGGGTTTTTATAATTGTGTGTCATTTGATAATTGTGAAAAAGTGCAACTGTATATAATTTCAAGAGATAAGCAAAAAAAAATTCAACTCAGGAGTTTTCAACTTAGGGAGGTTTTGAGTTATTTAGAATTATATAAATGTTTGACTTACAGACTTGAGCAATATTTATTGTGGCAAGCATTGAAGAAGTGCACTAAATTGTAAATTGCAATATTCTGGTCCTCAAGTTGCTTATAAAATGAGTTTACAAGGCACTGAACTTGGAGACAGGGGTTCATTTGCCCAATTTAGTCTGTCACACTATGTTGAAGCACATCAAAATCCTTTTTTTTATTTCTTGTTCCAATAAAATAAATACCTCTAAAAGCCTCAACAATTTGACTTGAGGAGGTTTTAGGGGAAAAGCCTTTGAGTTTGGGAGGCTTCTAATGGATTATTTCTAAAGGGATTCTGATGGGGACTCCAAAAAATTGGACTTCTAGCGAGGTGTGATGGTTCAACTAAATTTTTGCCAGTTTTGACAATTTTTGGTACTTTCCTGTTATCTCTGTATCTCATTCCTAGACCACTTTACCATCCAAACAAATCTTTAGGATGAGTTCATAATCACAACAACCTACCAGAAACTGTGAATTTTATTTTTCCGCATTCTGCTAAAACTGATTTTGGGAGGCAGTCAGGTAAAGTTAGGTTAGGTCAGGTTATGTTAGTTACAAATATCTTTTAACTAACATAACCTGACCTAACCTAACTTTACCTAACCGCCTCCCAAAATCAGTTTCTGCTTTCTTTGGGTTTCTGCTGAAACTGATTTTGGGAGGAGGTTAGGTAAAGTTAGGTTAGGTCAGGTTATGTTAGTTAAAAGATATTTGAAACTAACATAACCTGACCTAACCTAACTTTACCCAACCGCCTCCCAAAATCAGTTTTAGCAGAATGCAGAAAAATAGGTTAAGTTAGGTTAGGTCAGGTTAAATTGGTCAAAGGGAAGGTACAGAGATAACAGGAAAGTAGGTACTGAGATGACAGGAAAGTACCAAATTTTCTTACAAAATCTGCCAATGTTGTACCTGTTATTATAATGGGACAATGCATGAATAAGCAAAAGCTACGATATTTAGATGAGAGCTCTTTCTATTTGTACAGTACAGCATGCAATATACATATATGCTGTATTTATTTATGTATATCATCGTTGCTTGATTGCCAGTGGGAGCCATCATCTCAGGTGGGGTGCAATGAAGCAACTTGAGATACAGTGCGAAGAAGCATTTGCGCAAGAATCTTTTTGGGTATCCTGTCGTCCCATTTCTTTTTATTTCCCTATTCTTCTTTCTTCCCCCGGAGTTTCTTTCTTTCTTTTTTCCACCCATTCCTCTTTCTTGTTCCTGGTCCCAGTGAATGTCAAACGCAACTCTTCCGCCGCGCCCCGTCTGATGTCGCCCCGCAGCAAATATCGCAAGGTTTATATCTCGGAAACTGATGCGTTCATCACGTTTTTGGGCCCGGGCCGCAACTTCGCAACAATAAGAGCCCCGTGGCTGTCTCTCTATAGCCCATCACCCTAAAGATAGACAGACAGACAGACAGCAGACAGTGAGAGAGAGAGAGGGAGAGAGGAAAGGGAGAAGTTGTCTTCTTCTGCAAAGAATTATTGTCATGGGCTATATGAGGGCAAATTGGCAAATAAAATCCACAGAGGACCTATGATGAGGTGTGGGAGATGAGCACATGTTCAGTTGAACCTTGATAAGTGGAGCCTATTTAAGTGGAATACCTCCCTGTAAGTCAATTTTCTTTCAAATCCCTGTCTGAATTCCCTTAGAAGCAACGCATAGAAAATATCTGTAATAAGTTGAATGCTTTTCCTCTTAAACCTCCAACTTGATGAAAATTTCCTGAGTCATTTTGGCGATTATTTGCTTCACACAGGAAAGATAAAATAGATTTTTAAAATCTGATGATTTGCTTTGAAAAGTAGCAAAAGACTCATTGCTGGGCAAATGAACCCTTGCATCCAAGTTCAGCATCTTGCCAACTCATTTAAGAACCAATTCATGAAGGCCTACAATATTACCAATAACAATTCCTAGAAATTCCTTCATCCTTCCTTAAAAAGTGCTTGTATCCATGCCTAAAAAAAACCTCCCCATGTCTGAACCTCCCTAAGTCAAATTGTTTTCTGGTCCCATGAAATTTGACTTGGACAGGTTTAACTGTATAATGGGCCCCCTGACTCCTATGGCAAAATTAATCCATCCCATTACCACTTTCCTCACCCTGAATTTTGAATAATGCTGCAAGTGATTTCCCCAAACAAAGCAATTTTTTTTAGTAAAACAACCCAATCAGCCTGAGACTGGCTGAGAGCCTCTTTATAGAGGCACCAAGAAAGTAATATTTATTCATGTTCCAAAAGAATTAACAACTCAGCATCCTCTTCCAGATGAATACACACAATATTTCACACAATTTCTTGGAGAATTGGTTCAGTATTTAGCATTGGAAGCTAAGAATGGGAATGAGATACATTTGAATCTTGTTACAATTAACTCCAAGGGACCAGGAAACAAATTTGTTATATTGTGATTTATGTACAGTATTCATATGCAGAAGCAATCCTTCAACATCTGAACACGCGTTTTACTGCTTGAAATAGTCACGTGATTTTTACTCTGCGCAATTTTATTTGCCACACAATTCCCTAGATATTTCCCACTTGCTTTTGGAACTTTAAAACTTGATCATTTGCATTAGAAAATTAAAAATTAATGAATTTAACAATTTAAAATAAAAATCAACACAGAAGAGCATTACATGAAAATTCATAATTTTGGTGGCTCTTAGAGTTCCCAGCTCCAAGTTTATAATATGCTTCCACAGAGTCCTTAGACAATCAATAAATTAATCAGGGTACATTTATTTCATGAGCTTTCTGCTGTCCAATAATGTAACCAATTTTTAGCTTCCTGTTATTTATAAATCTGAGGGAGACACATTCCCTGCCCACCATGTACTGATGAGCCCCAGGGAACATTGTACAAACATCCAGGAAAGAAAAATAAAAACAAATTGGAGGAACAAATGAAAAAAAATTCGGGGAATTTTTTTTTAATGGGGACAAATTTGTAACCAGAGAGCCTGTAAAACAATTGGTAAAACAAGATCAATTTAAGCTACACCTTAAGGGCAACTGCCAGGACTTGAAAAAATA
>CAJPEX010000538.1:33330-65923 GCA_905338405.1 Notodromas monacha
GAGAGAGAGAGAGGGAGAGAGGAAAGGGAGAAGCTGTCTTCTTCTGCAAATAATTATTGTCATGGGCTATATGAGGGCAAATTGGCAAATAAAATCCACAGAGGACCTATGATGAGGTGTGGGAGATGAGCACATGTTCAGTTGAACCTTGATAAGTGGAGCCTATTTAAGTGGAATACCTCCCTGTAAGTCAATTTTCTTTCAAATCCCTGTCTGAATTCCCTTAGAAGCAATGCATAAAAAATATATGTAATAAGTTGAATGCTTTTCCTCTTGAACCTACAACTTAATTCAAATTTTCTGAGGCATTTTGGCAATTATTTTCTTCAAACAGGAAAGATAAAATAGATTTTAAAAATCTAATGATTTGTTTTGAAAAGAAGCAAAAGACTAATTGGGCAAATGAACCCTTGCATCCAAGTTCAGCATCTTGCCAACTCATTTAAGAAGCAATTCATGAAGGCCCAGAATATTACCACTAATAATTTCTGGCAATTCTTTCATCCTTCCTTAAAAAGTGCCATGTCTGAACCTCACTAAGTCAAATTGTTTTCTGATCCCATGAAATTTGATTTAGAAAGGTTTGACTGTATAATGGGCCCCCTGACTCCTATGACAAAATTAATCCATCCCAATACCACTTTCCTCACCCTGAATTTTGAATTGATTTCCCAACAAAAACAATGTTTTGAGTAAAACACCCCAATCAGCCTGAGACTGGCTGAGAGCCTCTTTATAGAGGCACCAAGAAAGTAATATTTATTCATGTCCCAAAAGAATTAACAACTCAGCATCCTCTTCCAGATGAATACACACAATATTTCACACAATTTCTTGGAGAATTGGTTCAGTATTTAGCATTGGAAGCTAAGAATGGGAATGAGATACATTTGAATCTTGTTACAACAAACTCCGAGGGACCAGGAAACACATTTGTTATATTGTGGTTTATGTACAGTATTTATATGCAGAAGCAATCCTTCAACATCTGAACACGCGTTTTACTGCTTGAAATAGTCACGTGATTTTTACTCTGCGCAATTTTATTTGCCACACAATTCACTAGATATTTCCCACTTGCTTTTGGAACTTTAAAACATGATCATTTGCTTAAGAAAATTAAAAATTAATGAATTTAACAATTTAAAATAAAAATCAACACAGAAGAGCATTACATGAAAATTCATAATTTTGGTGGCTCTTAGAGTTCCCAGCTCCAAGTTTATAATATGCTTCCACAGAGTCCTTAGACAATCAATAAATTAATCAGGGTACATTTATTTCATGAGCTTTCTGCTGTCCAATAATGTAACCAATTTTTAGCTTCCTGTTATTTATAAATCTGAGGGAGACACATTCCCTGCCCACCATGTACTGATGAGCCCCAGGGAACATTGTACAAACATCCAGGAAAGAAAAATAAAAACAAATTGGAGGAACAAATGAAAAAAAATTCGGGGAATTTTTTTTTAATGGGGACAAATTTGTAACCAGAGAGCCTGTAAAACAATTGGTAAAACAAGATCAATTTAAGCTACACCTTAAGGGCAACTGCCAGGACTTGAAAAAATAAATTGTAGGCAAAAATTTGTTATAACAAGATTTGTTGTAATGACATTTTGCTGTACAGCTGAGTACACATTTTCAAAGGTTTTATAGATTTCTTTGGTGTTGAAAAACAGGACTTTTTTTGCGTAAGTAGTTTCTAATATTTTTTTGGTGATTGGATAAGAAGGGGAATATTGAAGACCATGATGCCCACTGTTGTACTGTACATGTTTCCTAGGATTTTGGGGGCATAAGTTCTTTGGTGGCTCCGATAACCTCCGAACCTCGTTTCGAGGTCAAGAACCCTACGTCCACCAAATAATTAAATAATAAACTAGTGGTCACACACGGCGTCAGGGGTTGTTTACGACTCGTATAATGACATGACGTAACTAATCATTGTGTTTTCCCTATACAGTAATAAAAGCCTGGTCTCCAATATAGACCTGCTGAGTACCTGACTATAATAAAGGCTGGGTTTCAGAAAAGCTTGAAGCAAATAATACCTGGTCTCTAACCATTCTCCAATTCAGGACATTTTTGAACAAGAATATTTGTGCCTGAGAGCACTGGAATAGAAAAACATCATCTGAAAAGTGTGAGAACTAAGGCCTAAGCATTGGGGAAAACTTCCATATTTTCATTCCTACTGGCAGATAATTTTTGAAGAAAAATAAAAAATTGAATTCCTGGGTGGCATTTTTCCTGCATTCCCAGGATAGGATTAATGTTGAAGATTTTTGAAAAAAAAAGGATTCACCCTCCAACTTAGGTCTTCTTCACCCAAGCACATTTCAGTTACCTTGGGTCCAAGTGAAATGCACCTGTGGCAAAAAATCTCCACTTTTCTGCAGGATGGAAAGGAGCTCATTGCTGTCCAAGAGCCAATAGTAGTTGGGTAAAAAAAAGGGGAACAATTCTCTTAATCTGAAATTTCCTTCACATCTATGGCATTCAGAGTTAAAGTTGTTGGCCCAGTGCGAGACAAGTGGGGAACTCTGGTTGAAGCAGGAAAGTTTTCCCTTATCATCATGCAGTAAATTGAAAAACTTTTTTTTTAAATCCACAACCTTAGACAATTATTGGCTTATAATTTATAATTTTCAACAATCAAGCCTGATCTAAAAATATTAGTGGTGGCATCCAATTGGGACAAACCTCTACAGCAGGGGGGCCCAAGATACAGCCCACAGGCCGGATCTGGCCTGCAGAGGCTTTTCATCTGGCCCACAGTGCCAGCATGGAAAATCACCACCAAAAATTAAAACCTCCAGAATTGAACATTGCAAATTTTTCAGGACATCTTCAGTCAGCAATTTTGATTGGAATTCTATTAGGGCTCCACAAATTATGTATCCCTTCTGAGTTCTGACCAGTAAACCTAATGGAATATTATGCATTGGTTTTTTATGTCAGTGGGTCTGCCTTTCATATTCAAGGACAGAGTATTGTGATCTTGGAATTTAAATCCTCCCAGCATTTTCTGTTGTGTTTCTAATTGAATTACATTTCTTGAAAAAAGTAGACCATCATGTAAAAATGCAAATGTGAAGGGATATGGACAGATTGAGACAGACAATTTGACACTGGACCAATTGAGACAGAACATTTTAGACACGGTCAATTTGAGACAGGGAAAATTTGAGACAGAGTGATTTAGAGGCAGGGACATTTATAGAAAAGGAAAACATTGAGGCTCTCATCCCAAAGCAACTCTGCACACACAATATTATATTATATTTTATGCTTATATTCAGGTTTTCTCCAGATTTTTGGTGAATCTTGTGGAATTTACAATTGCACTAAAAGGTATGGCTTTCCTCAGACTCTCCTGCCCCTATATGGGTACAGTACACAGTGAACACTGTATGTACATTGGGGTTGCCACCGGCGGCGGCCTTGAGAAAGTGTCGCCTACCTGTGGCGCAGGTCCCACTAGGTGGCAGAGATTGGAAGCCAAAAAGGGGATTGAGTCATTAATAGCATCCACTTCATGCTCTCATTGCTGGCATTTATTGACGCAACCCCTGACATCATCTGGCATAAAATGATGCTCCCCACTCCTTCTGGGCCAACCAGCTGTCCACTTCCAGTATCACCTCTCTTTTTATTCTCCAGCACACAAGGGGGGGGGGGGTTCTCAAAAATTCACTGGAGAACACCCCATTTTATTATATAGATGTCATGTCATATCATTTTGGGTCTATTCGGGGGTGGAAAAAAAGGACTCTAAGAACGGAGAAATTTTCCCAATCGTCAAAGTTCCCCCAACCACCAAATAGTTCTTTCGATTTTATAATTATGTTCCAAGTTTAATAGAAAATAAAATTTGAATTCTCCCAGAGAAAAATCAAAATAACCCTGGGTTAGGTAAATTATATCCAGCTAATGTTTCCAAGAAGAAATTTTTTTTCATGTTTGTGATTTTATTTTTTGCAGCCTAATGAAGGAAAAAATAATTTCAAGGAGCATATTTAGGTTTTCAATGATATTTTTGGAGATGGCAAATGGCATTTCATTGGGGTTTCCTATATGTTATTGTCATTAAGGAATTTTTTTAATGAACTGGTGGTTCCCAATGGTAGTGGCTCAGGGGGTGTCTTCAACAAGGTTTGATTGTACAGTACAGTGTTCCTCATTTCTTTGCAAAGATCTTGGAAACTTGGATTGATGGGTACACAGTACTTCTATCTATAGACTGCACTCTTCCTGCCCTGGAAGAGACCTATACTTGAAATATTCTTGAATGAGCTAAACTGGCAGACAATATGATTTACATTCAAGATTATGTTGCAAATTGTGGAGTTTGAACAGCATGCTATTTTTTCTTTGAATAGAAAGTACAGTACAGCTTTAGTGGGGCTTCCACACATGGATCCACTAACATGTAAAAAGGTTGACTTGCAGACAATTTAAAAAAAAAAATCTGACAATGTCTCAAGATAAAACTGATAAAATTTTCCAATAACAAAAGTTTCACTCATTGAAATCTTGAAATCTGTTGAGAAATTTCTCTGGTTCTTTGGATAGGGTGAAAAAGTGAAGCTTATTGGAAATTAATTTTTTACTTTATTTGCTAAAACAGAACAATTAGGTGCTCATATACAGTTACGTTCATCCACTTACATAAAAGATATCATTAAATGATACAGTGTGTACTGATTTCTTGCCTTGTAGACTCCTTTTTGCGTGCCAAAGTAACAGGTAACGCTTGATTTTCTTTTGCAAAGTTATCTTCCAAGATTTAAAATTAGGAAAATGATAATAGCCTTCTTGGAGGAAAACTTGGGCAAGCATTAGTTTCTTCTTTTCTTATTGATTAAAACCATTTGTATAAATGCATAATATGTTGACAACAGGAAACAGCTTCCGTATTTTTTTTATTCAACTGCAATGATGATTTGCGGGTAATTTGCGAGACTTTTTGATGAACCCACTTGCACATTAATCCCCTTCTCTATCTATGTCCCCACTTCACTGGTTCCCAACAAGGAGGTTGTGTCACTATGGCGTGATTTCGCGATTTTTAAAATGGTCCAAAATTTTAATAACGTCGTAATTATTGTCGAATTTGGGATTTATTTTATTCCCTGCATTTATTTATTCCGGTCGCGTTTACCCGGAAGAAAAGGGATGCGCACAAAAGAAGTAGGAAATATATAAAAAAGCTTTATTTCCACATACAATACAATAAATTCCTGCTGCTGGGAACAACAGAAGAAACATTAGAAAAGTCCAGGGCGTCTACTCGAAATATTTTTCATGTATGGTAAGCTGCTCCTTTTAAACCTAAAAAGAATTCGTCCTATGCAAAAAAAAAACTTTTATAGCAAGACTTGTTCTCGCAAGATTACTCTGCGTTGCAAAACAATATCAAGACATCAATTCATTTTTTTTTTAAAGAGAGAGAGAAAACATATGGTTGACCGAAACCCAACCATGATGTAGGTCAAGGCAGCGGAGTTGGAATTACTTTTAACGTCCTTTCTCTGTGATTAATGTTCGGACCTCGATCCCCTTTCTATAGAATGGATGACTTGTCTTTCTTTTCAGCACTTTTCCCGCCAAAAAAAATACTGCCTACTGAAGGAAGTACTTTGAGATTTCAGTACTACTGGTTTCAAGTACCAGCCTTAAAAATTTTCAGAGCGCTTCCAAAATACTTTTGGAAGTACAAAACAAATGGAGACAGATGGACAGAAGAAGGGGAAATATCAATTGCGCAAGTTTCTGGTGGTTTGTCCTTGGAAGATATCAGATGATTTACTATCGCTGCGATGATCAAGGCCACCTTGCCCAAATTTAGTTTTTAGTCTACCTGTCTGCAAAATCACTCCACTGATACTTTCTTAGAGTTCCTGGAATTTTTATTTCTTCAATTTTGTACATACGTTGATGAAAAAAACTTCACCTTAAATTCAAGTGAAGATTTAAAAAAGTTGAATGCTCAAAATTCCTAATATTGAAGAATATCTCTTTGCAAACCTCCATGGGTGTGTTTGTTACGCGGAAATTTTTTTGGTGTGCCAAGTATTGCATTTATTTTAGGTCAAATTGCCCTTCAGTGATGTCATGGGTCCATTGGATCCCAGACAAAGGAATTGAATTGTACAGCCATCAGAATGCAAGTTTTGAATAAGAACTCAAACTCTTTTCAGAGGAGTTCATTCTCATTGCCCAGTTCATCAATTGGCTGTCAATTCAATGGTTGTAATGGCAGAGTCAATGGTTAGCTCAGAATATTGAATGAGGTAATTTAAAGTTAAAAGGCCCTTTAAGACTAGGTTCTGACTTCTCCTCTCAAAGAGGAATGAGGGATTTTATACCCAGGTGCTTGGACTGGGTCAGGAAGAAATCAGGTGATTTCTTCCTGGGGCCAATTTAAGGAAAATTGAAGAAGTGATGACCACTTCTTGTCCTTGAGTGATGCTCAGTGAGTCTTGCAAACACAGGATTTTTGCAAGGCTCACTGGCCTCAGAAATGCAACAAGTTGTCTCATCCAGTTGCAGCCGGATGCTGGAGCTGCGTTGCTTTGGTAAGCGACAAGTGAGACACTCAAATTTATTTTGATTGAGTATATTTGCGTTGAATTCCCCTAAAGCCCAACTCCTGCATGTGATCTTCGCCCCAGTTTTTGTTGCTGAATAATAATCTCGAACAAAATCATATTTTAACAACAGTATTTCAATAAAATGACAAAAAACATTGAAGCATTCTCGGTTCCAAACGGGGGTTTCTGTTAATGGGCCTCACGTAATTACTAATGGTTTCATGATTTTTTAAAACAAGATTATAAGATAATATCACACATCCCGATTTTCTTCCTCAATTTTCAAAAAAGAAATTGCATGCAAACGGTAATTGCATAAATATTGTCCTGTGCAGAAAAATCGAGGTTTTGGTGCTTTTTATCCAAAGGGCATGTGGAACTTGAGTGAATATGTTAACTAGAATTTTTTTCATGAATGTGTCTAGCTATATTTCTTGCACTGCTATATAACCCACTGCATTGGAAAGCTCATCAGTTCAATTTTTTCCAATGGAGAAATTGCATACTGCAAATCAAGTATATTTCCTATTCAGAATTTAATGTCAAAGACATAAACAAAGGTAAATCTTCATGAATTTTCAATTCATTCTTACAGTATTCCCTTTTTTGGTTGTACTCAGGCTATCAACATTGTTTATTATTTCTTACGTGTTGTAGGCATTCAATGAAGAGTTCATCTTCACATTTACAGCAACACAAATTTCACCACTCAACAAAAAATGTTCAAACATTTCATTTATTTCATGAGCTGACAGAAAGGGGTTGGAAGCCTTTGAAGTATGCTGGAAAGATAAATGAAGAGTCACAAATTGTAAATACCTGCCAGCATCAAGAACAATTTTTAATATGAGAAATTTGTGCATGGGATGCAATAAATTTTTACTTTTCCTGTTTAATAAATTTTGTAATGCAGAGTATGCATTGGGTACATTTTTTTTGAATGTGGATGGGAAACTTGCTCTAAGTTATTAGTCCAGATCTTACCATATTTATTTTAATACCACATGCCCCTTTTATCTCAAATTAAGAGGAAAAGTGTGGGTGCATGTCATATCTGGGTAATCTCGGCTTAAATTTTTGAAAAAGTATTAAAAGCTTACAGTATATTTGATTCTAATGGGAAATTCTGGACTGGTTTGATCAGAAAAACAAATCATAATGGAAATCCAGTGTGACCCCCAGCTGCAGACATAATTGTTTCATCAAGAGTGTCCTGATGTTGAACTGCTGTCCCTATGTTGATCCTTGTGTTTCCTTAGACTTACATTATATAATTTTAATCTGTGTTTTTCTGACAAAAAATTCACTAGAATTCTATGAGAAAAACAAATTCATCTGCCAATGGTAAATGATTCACTATATTTTTATGGGGTTATTATATGCATGAACCTGTGCATGATTCACAATCAGCAAAGCAATGCATTCTGGTGCATGAAGATAAATATTTTACAGGAGAAAATACCGATGTAAAAGTATTGCTGGGGATAATTTTTTAGAATTAGCAAAATGGATGCAAAAACCAAAGCAATGCCAAAAATGTCTTCAAAAAGCCTTCCATTCTATTGGTTGAAAATATTGGTTCCTTGTCATTCCTCCTGATGAACATTGTTTGTCTGAAATTTTAGCATGCACTGTTCACATCTCAAGGCAGTGTCTGCATGTTGGGCGCTTTTCTATGTTTTTTTAATACATGTCCTTATTGGTCAAATTGCCTGCATGTTGAGGCGTTCACATGTGGGGGTCTCACTGCAATTGATATGTTTAGTTGAATCAGGTTCTATTCATCCATGCTTGAATTTTGACATTTGTGAAAAAGGATGGAAACTCATGCATTTTTATTGACTTTGATGTATTTTATATTAATACAGTACCAATACAGTGAATTATTAATTTTTCCTTCTGATATAACAGAATTTGTTTAGATGGCTATGCATTAGGGGGGTTGGAAACATTTTTCAACCTTGTGAATGCTGACAAGTGGCAAATAAAGCTTGTACTGCAATATCAATCAGTCAATCAAAACCTAAATGTCAATTTAGGTGTTCTTCCTTTTGAAATACCGTACTGCCATCTTAGAGTCACTATAAATAATGGAGTGCACATCTTACTCCAGGACACAATTTTACAACAACAAAAAAGTGACTGGAAAACCCAGATGGTTGCGCGCCTCACTCAAAATGGCTCGCGTTGCTCAAATAAATACAGTATTTTTGTTCCCACCAAAATTTGGTTCAAATGAAATTATGGGTTTGCTGTTATTGTTGTTCCAATAGCTGGTGCACTTCAGATCATCAAAAATCAGAAGGGCAGTCAAAAGGCAAACTACTATGGCTACCCTATTTAGAAGAAAATTACATGGAGAGCATCAATGACATTGAGGAAGAGGCAGCAGAAGGCAATTTTGAAGATGATTAATAAACAGTCCTTATGAGGACTGATGAAACCAAATGGACCTTCTCAGGACCACCAAACAATATTGTGAAACTTGCATCCAATTATAAAAAAAGGGGGCTTTCAGGGGGGGGGGGGGGCTTTTGACCTAGGGGGGCTTTTGGTTGGGTACTGCTGTCATTAGCACCCCCTCCACCCTCTTCATCAGAGAGGAGGGTGTATATGGATGGATGAGCGCGCTTGGTATGTCACAACTGCCATATATATGCAGACGAACTTGACAATGTGGACGGATGTGGGCCTTGATGGGCGCCGTTTTCCAGAGCACAGCACATATACAGGGAAGCCGCCTTGCACAACTCACGCGGGTGCCGCGTCCTTGCCAAATCGTCCCACTGGCGGCGCTGGGCTCATTAAGCAAAGCGGAGGGGGGGGGGGATGTGGCGGGGTGCGAAGGCTAATCAGATTTTAGGGGCGTCCGCCGTTGCATCAGACACCGACTTTTCAGTCAGGCATGAAAAGCTGGCTATGCTCATTGAGCAATCCTTTCTTTTGAGGTGCTGCTGATGGGGACCCCAGAAACAGCAGCTGTAGCCAGGCACTCTGTGACTGCCTGTTCTGGGGACTGCATCACATGCTCATGCCCCTGATAATAAAAATACAGAGAGACCCCGAGATGCGGACGTAATTGGTGCATCAAGAGTGTCCCTATGTTGGAATGTCTCTAAGTCGAGTCTCATTTTCCCTTAGACTTACATTATATAATTTTTAATTGATGTTTTGTATACAAAATACTCAGCATAATTTCATGAAAATAAAAATTGCTGCCCAATTGAAACTGAGTCAATCAATAAATTTCCACACAATATGGACATTTGGGGAATTGAATACTGATACCTCTGTACAGTACATAGAAATGTTACCATTCAATACCTCTGTACAGTACATAGAAATGTTGGCATTCTTTGTAAAAATAACATCCAAGTGAAAAATACAGAAGGAAGTCCCTCTATGCTGGAGGTAATTTTTTTTAAATTAGCTATATGGATGGTAAATTGGAGAGAGAAATGCCTAAGAAATTGTCTCACATCAATGTTAGGGTTGGAAATATCTGTTTCTTGTAATTTGGCCAGAAATGTAGTTGCAATTTTATCACAAAATGTCCCTATGTTGAGTCAATGTCCTCATGTTGGGCCTTTTTTTTATTAATCTTTCATGGGAAAATAAGTGTCCCTATGTCATATTGTCTGCAGGTTGAGGTGTCTGCATGTGGGGGTCTCACTGTATTAATAATAATGATAAAACCACCGGCTGCCCAAGAACTGGGCTTCAAGAGCCCAAAGAACTTGCACCCTGAAAACTTTAAAAACTTACTGTAGGAGGATGCTGCACAGCATGGTCTTGGATTTTTCATTAACTGACCATAGGAAATAAGCTTTCAAAAGCACAAGGAAATGCACTCTTGAAGCACAAGTTTTTCATGACTCCTCAAAAAAGTATCTCAGAAAAAAAAACTCATCATTCCACTGCAAGATAAGCTTTATCCTGAACAGAGCCTCAAAAACCTTGCATTATTTCTTCCCCAAAATTTTCTTTTGTGTGATTATGTATTCTGGAATTTGCTGAGGTGATAACAATTTTGGGACAGCAACATACAATATGTCATTAAAAATTCTTGTTGAGGATGCCCAAGAGATCAAAGTTTGCCTTCAACACTGACCAGCAGTAGCAATCACCAGTTGTATTTTGAAATATAATGTTTTTTCTCGGTGTCAATGACTCAGGTTTATTTATTGTCCATTCCAAAACTACAAATCTCATAAAATATGGATAACATGCATTATCCCCACCGAACTTTTCCCTTCTGGTGAGTAGAATCATTCCCTAAACCAAAATACTGTAAACGCATTTCCTTGAAAACTGCCAAGTAGGAAATTCCAAACATTATTCACCCTGAATGACAAAGTGGAGATTTCTGGTAAAGGCACTATTTCTGTAACCCAAGAAAACAAGGCCAGTGCATAGAATCTGCTCCTGAACAAAAATATGCTCAAAAAAGGGAACACAATCTACCAGCAAACCTTTAAATTGTACGGCCAAAATTCAAATAGATGACACCAAAGACATCCAAAATAACCATAACCAGAAAAATCAAGATCATTCAAATGATATTCTTTCTGGGCTTCAGAAAAAATTTGGGAGAAGAAATTGAAACATTTTTGCCAAAAATATAAATGAGAACATTTCAGGAGCTTCTAAAGAGGCCTGTTCCAGGCTGATTGTGGTGTTTTATTCTTCAAACCTCCTTTATTGTTGGGGAACAGAATTCCTAACACTGCCCAACTGACTTCCACACCAGGGAAAATGTAGTGCCAGGGGAAATTGAGCGCCCACCAAATGAGTGTCAGAGGAAACTGAGTCACTTAACTCAGCTTCTCCCAACATACCTTATCTTATTTACTGGAGCAGGTGCACCTTTTCACTCAAAACTTAGAATAAGGGCAAGTGTATGTCATGGGCATGTATATATTTTTAAAATTTTAGAATTTTAGGTTTGCATTATATTTGATCATAATGTGGCAGTTTCAACCAATTTTAAAAGAAAAACTTATTGTAATGGAAATTATTTAAGATTAGTTGAAATCAGGTTCTACTCATGCATAAATTTCAATTTATGTGTTCTTCTTTTTGGAATAATTCCAGTTCAGAGTCACTAAAAATGGGGTACAAATCTGAGTCCAGGATACAATGAAAAAAGCTTGGCCAAAAAACCCTGGAGAATGTCTTACTCAAGGGTGCATGGTACTCAAGTGAATACAGTAATTTAGAAAATAGTATTGCATCATCTAAAACATGCTCTTAATAAAACTATAAAACCTCACAACATTTCTGAAACCTTGAAATTTAATTTTCAAGAGCAAATTTACTCTGAACCACAGAGTTGGCAGAGCAGAGAGTATTTCTACAAAAATATATTATGGTCTATAGCTCTATGGATACTAAACTGAGAATGGTTAATCTGGTTCATAATGACCTCAAAAAAATCATTCAACTCTTTGAATCTTTTCCTCAACAAAATTTTGGGGAATCCAAGAAAATGGTAGTCAAGGCTAGAGAGTTCTTTCAGCTTTCAGCTATATGATTATAATCTATTAGGTCCATGAATAATAAAAATATTTTGCACTGGACTCAGGTGATTTTTGTTTGGACTTGGGTTATGCAGCACAGGCAGTACAGTATTTCGTTGACCTTGAGTTAGAAGTCAAACTAAGATGTGTCTGTATAAGAAAAATCCATGCTTTCCACACGTTGAATTCGTCTCTGAAAAAAGGATACATATTAATTTTTCAGCTGGCAACACTCTTACATGATGATGGACACAACTTCTGGAGGAACATGTGGAGTTCCTCATTGGTGCTGTTGTTTGCCATGTGGCTCTTAAATTGCAAGTCTTTGTAAGATTCCAGCTGGTTGGTTAGGTATAAGGTATCCATTTTAGTCAGTTCACTACTAAGTGCTCACTGCAGCACTTATTGACAATATGTCCTCTCACGGAAGAATGAAGAGTTATGGTAGGGAACAATTTCTGTTGATTATGGCTAAATCTAGTGATTTCTTCCCATGCCCTTAATTTGTTGGAAAGCACCATTGCCTATATAAAAAAAAATTTGTACACCAAATTGTCCTCATGTCCTGATGGAAGGAAGCCCACGAATAAAAATGCTGAAACAATTGAATTATCAAAACTTCTTTCAGTACAAAAATTTTTTTGAGGAATGTTTAATACATTCTCCTGGTAGACATTTCCCAACTACTGTATAAGCCAGATACATCAGTCTAAAATTTCTGATCCCAGCTTTGACTGACTTGTCCTTCTAGCATGAATAGAAGATTTAATCAATGACAAACATGGCTTCCAATAAGTGGTTTCACACAATAACACCCAGCTCCCAGAATGAAGAGATTTTCACATCATCCTTCCATGCAGAATGCTGCAGAGATTGGTACCACTGATAGAATGCATGATTCAAGCTTTATTTTGAATTCTTTGAAACATCACTCAATTTTTGAACACTATTCAAAAAAATTGAGAATGCCAGAAAAGGAAGATGTGATAGAAATACANATCATCCTTCCATGCAGAATGCTGCAGAGATTGGTACCACTGATAGAATGCATGATTCAAGCTTTATTTTGAATTCTTTGAAACATCACTCAATTTTTGAACACTATTCAAAAAAATTGAGAATGCCAGAAAAGGAAGATGTGATAGAAATACAGGTGAACCTCAATAAGTCAAATTCCTCTCTAAGTTGAATTTTTTTTTCAAGTCCCTGTCTGAATTCTCTTAGAATCAAAACATTGAAATCCTCCCTAATTCAAAGTCTTTTCACCATATAAACCCTTTGTCAAATTTTCTGAGGCCTTCTGGTTATTATTTCCTTGAAATATGAAAAAGAAAATGATTAAAATAAATAATTTGATGCATCTTCGAAGGAAGTGAAAGACAAATATAACATATGAACCCTGCCTCCAAGTTCAGCAAGGTGTAAACTCATCAAGGAGCAAGTTTAGGCCCAGAATATCCTCATTTATGATTTCCCACACTTTTTTCACTTCTCCTCACACAAAAAAGTGTTTTTTTCCTCAACTGGAAACCTTCAAAAATCAAAACCTCCCTATAAGCCAATTTTGTTTCCTGGTCCCTGGAAATTTGACTTACAGAGGTTCAACTGAAAATCATAATACTGTAGTTCAGAGGTGAGAAATTTTTCCAGCAGTCATTAATTCTGGAAAATCTCATTATAAAAAATGTTTCAGCATACCAAACTTTTTTCTACAGTTCCAAACAGTTGATTTTACCAACATTTTACTGTTCAGGAAATGTTTACGACTGACTTTCATCATTTGCCAATTCATTTTTTTTTAAATTATAAAAAATGTTTCAGCATACCAAACTTTTTTCTACAGTTCCAAACAGTTGATTTTACCAACATTTTACTGTTCAGGAAATGTTTACGACTGACTTTCATCATTTGCCAATTCATTTTTTTTTTAATTTCGTTTCTTCTGTAGCAACGGGGAATCCGTCAGCGGATCACCTTCTAGTCATGGAGTCCACCCCGCTGCTCTTGTCACGCGATCTCCTGGGCGGCGACGAGTTCGTCCTCCAACTCCAGGAAACGGCCCATCATCAGCAGCATTCCTGGGACGACACGCCTCAAAACCACACGACCTCATCATCCCAGCAGCAGGTCATCGTGTCAGTCTTCAAGTCCGACGACGTCGACAACACCGACATCGACATTGACACCACTGACGTCGTGATGGACGATGAGAATGAGCAGCATCAGCAGCAGCAACAAGTGGTGGAGCCGAGAGCCAATGTGACGTGGACGAGTTACCCGCGACGGAAGCGAGGCGTCATGGGCTTGTATCACATGCTCCAGTGCACGTCTAGCTGCAACCCGCTCGGGTACAAGGGTTACGGGTGCTACTGCGGGTTCCTGGGCTCGGGAACCGCTGTCGACGGGATAGACACGTGAGACGACTGCAGTATATTGCATATGAAATTATGAATACAGTAAAATTCCATTACAGTGCAACGAATCGCTTTATTACGAAGAATTTCTTGCTTCCAAAAAATGTATGGGTTCCAGAAGTTTCTCCATAGTGACAATGTTCTAAAATATTTTTTACAACAAACTATTTTTGTCACTAGTCTCAGTTTTACAAATGTTTCCCATGATTATATGTGCATTGGCCATGGGCAATTTTTACTAGTGGTGAAAATTAAGATACAGTGAGACCCCAAGATGTGGACATAATTGGTGCATCAAGAGTGTCTCCAAGTCAAAATGTCCCTAAGTTGAGTCTAATTTTCCTTTAGACTTACATTATATGATTTTTGATTGGTGTTTTACTTACAAAATACTCACCATAATTCTATGAAAATAAAAATTGTCTCCCAATTGAAACTGATTCAATCAATATATTTCAACACTATATGGACATTTGGGGAATGGAGTATTGATACTTCTGTACAGTACATAGAAATGTTGGCATACTCTGTAAAAATAACGTTCAGGTACAAAGAGAGAAGAAAATCCCTCTGTGAGCTGGAGGTAATTTTTTTAATCAGCTAAATGGATGGTAAATTGGTGGGATAAATGCCCAAGAACCTTTCTTACATCAGTTTTAGGGTTGGAAATATCTGTTTCTTGTAATTTGGCCTGAAACTTATTTGCAATTTTATCACCAAATGTCCCTATGTTGAGTCAGTGTCCTCATTTTGGTTTTTTTATCAGTTTTTTATGATAAAATAAAAGTCTCTATGTTAACTTGTCTGCATGTTGAGGTGTATGCATGTGGGGGTCTCAGTGCAAATGAATTCCAGGAAATTGTGGCTTATGATTCAGTCCCCCAATTGCTGAATAATTGAGTTGACAGGATGCTGAACTTGAAGGCAAAGGTTCATTTGCCAACTTTTTTTCACTTCCTTCCATAGCACATCAAATTTCATTTTTCTTGTTTTCCTCTTTCCTGAGTCAATAAAATAATAGCCTTCAGAAAGTTCCAGTTACAAAGGTTCGCGGGAAAAAAGCCTATAAAGGGAGGTTTTTTGTTCTAGGGGAATTCAAATAGGGACTTCAGAAAAAACAGACAAAACAAGGTAATCAACTTGTAGATTTGGCAGAAAGTATTCTGCTGAAAATGATGGATCTAAATGTCTCGATAATCGTTTGAGACACCTCCTAATCGCAGGCAGTCATAAATTAGTCGGGATATGCAATTTTTATTTTATGTGTGCACCTCTCATTTTGGATTTATTTTGTTTCTCAAAAGATAAATTTTTCTGGCAGTTGATTAGAACAATTAATCGATTCATCTTAATGTTACGGCGGGAAAAATATTATCGAATATCTATAACGATCATTTAATTTATATGGAAAATATTATTATAATCGAATTTTGAGGAGGTTAAAGGTCGTCGATGAATTTCCAATAACATCATTTTTGATTGAATTAAATTGTATTATGTCTCTCGGACAACTACCCGACGGTGGAAAACACATGGAACTAAATTAAATGTAGGCAAAAATAAGGAATTATTCTCAGACATGATTTTTAATTATTTTGAGACGCTAATTTTTCTCTCTGTTTCAGGAGTATACCCAATGATTCTAAGATTCAGAAAAAAAGGGGGGAATTGTATTGGTTGATGATCTCCATCACATTTAGCCGGGGATTCGCGAATTCTCATTTTGAAGATTTCAATGCACCAGGGATTTTTTATCTGTGTTCCAAATTTGAATAAATTTCAACGTTCTTCAGGTGTTGTTTAGAGCATGACCAGTGTTATGAGGAAGCCAGTACCTGTGTGAAGAAGTTCAGTTACTACACTGTGCCATACAAGTGGAAGTGCAAAGGATACCCTGTATGTCGTGAGTATATTTCCACTACACGCCCCAGTTATTGTGAGTATTTCTTCCAAAAATCAATCAAATATATTCACACAAATCGCGAACCTTGTGCAAAATACTTTAACGCTTTCGACTTTACGACCTGAATTTACTGCCGCCTTCTGAACCATAAAGTCTTTTTTTTCAGCCCTAGAAATCGAGAAAAGCATTCATGATTAAATCCAGGTTTTCCCGCACTGAAAATACTGTATTGCGTACGAATCGCAAAGGAATCTGTTGCATTTCAATTTAATTTTAAAATTTATTCTGTGAGAGATGCAATTTCACAAACATTTGTGGAAAAAAATTTTGCGTGCAAGGATTTTTCAACTTGCACTTGCAATTCATATAAATTTTGCATTTGATGAATTTCATCTTCCAAATAAATCATTTGTTGCATGTATAGACATCAATCAAAAATTTTAAAATCTTTCCGAAGGAAAAATTGTCCAGAAATTGCAGAACAATGGCTGCACTTCTTTTGCTGGTTGATTTTGGGGAATACTTTACTGAAAAATTCAAATTTATGCTGCACGGACAGTTGAAAAATTTTTACCAGCATGGTTTACATTATTGCAGAAAGTGTGCCTTCAGAAACTCGCAGCAACTGAAACTGCGTGGACTTTAAAAAGATACAAATGAATATGTTTCTCAGTTATTCTGAAGGACAGCACTGTATTTGGAACTGGAAGTTTTTTAGAAGCAAATGGAATATTCAGATGTAAATAAAATTCAAGAGGTTCATTCAAAGCAAATGATATGCAGTATCTTTCTGCAATGACTAAATAGAGCTCATGCTTTTAAAAAAAAATTTGTAGAAATCCATTCTATGGGATGCATTTCAATAAATATTTCAATGTACACCATCAGATATAGAAGGTGGACTCTCACTAGAACAATATTTTCTACAACAATTTCCTCAGTACCGTATAGCAAATTTTTCTTTCATCTCATAGGGGCCTCATCTACCCAAATTATGAAAATTATCTACAACAAAATATCTTTCCAAAATGAATTCTGAATTCATTGTAGAGATAGTCGATAATGTATTCATTTTTTTTTTTTTCTGGAATCCTCCATCACGCAATACCATGATATCACACACCTTGATGTGCTAGAAAGCTCGATGCTAAATTAAAATCTGGATTTATTGTTGACCTGCATTGATTTTTTTAAATGTCATTGGACTAGATTTAATCTTTACATGGACATATTTCTGACAAATAGGGTTAACTCTATACCGTAATCAAAGGTCCAAAAAGCATACAACGAGGTTTATTCAGCTGAAGAACATAGCGTTGCGTGGGAACCGAAAAATAATAAACCGCGTACGAGTATAAAATAGTTCTTAATTTTCACAGTGAATTCGAGGTAATGGTACAAAAACACAAATGTTTGTTCCTCATAATAAATGGAACAAATTGATGCGGTTCTCTCGCATAAAAGATACGCAGGAACACGAAGATATCTGGACCAGCAAGGTTTCCTCTGATACAAAATCCATCAAACACACTCAGGCAGATGAGAAATGTCTGGTTGTGTTGATTATCAAAGATACGAAAGTGGAGAGTCATTACATACCCTTTGTTCGTCAATTTCCACAGTTCCTGGCAGGACTGCCCGGTCCGGCAAAGGATCCTGTTCCCACCAACTGTGCGAATGCGACCGGCGATTCGCCGAATGCATCGCACACTATCCCTGCCCCAGCAACCGGGCTATTTGCATATCATCCGCTTGGCGGCGCTGGCACAACTACGCGTTCGGCCGTAACATTCGCCAGTTCTTCAGGCATTAGAACACCTCACTCGCACATGCACTTCCACCACCACTTCTGTTCGCCGAACCCCGACGAGAAGTATAGTTGATCATCTTTCGTCCTGGCTTTGATGTAGAAGCTTCCGGCGGAAGGAAGAGTCATCACTCGGAAAACCAAGGAAGAGATGTTTTAGCTCTTCGTTCGCTTACCTCAGCCGCACCGCCGTGCGGACTAATCAATCCTACTGCTGTGTGGATGAAACCCATTCAATTCTCCCACCGCAATCACTGCAGGGAAGTAGCTGATACTAGAAAATTTCGGAAACCTGGAGTAATACGCGAATGAGTGATTGACGTATTGAGTCAGACAACAAGGATATAGAGATTTTGGATACAACGGGATAGGGATACCGACAGTGTAGCAGTTCCGGATCAGCTTCCATTTATCCCATTACCTCAGGTACGCGCGCATGAGGCTCACGGAAATCCGTTCAATCCTGCTACCAAAACCACGCTTAAGTGCGAAATCCGGCTGATGGAAGCACCCAGCCTTTTCAGTGACGTCGGGGTGAATTCGTGAATGGCTGCTTCCGTGGAACCACCTCCAATGAGTCTAGGGCATTTTCCATTCAAAAATGGAATGGAATCGCTCGTATTGTGAACTTTTGATCGTAGTGTTTCTGAGCGTGCGAGTGAGTATCATGCGGAGATGATATTCTAGTCAAGTCCGAACGAAGCAGTCCCTGAATTTTCTTGTTGTTGACCGAAAGTTGTTGCTCGTGAGGAACTCAAGTATTTTATTTTCCGTCATCATTCCCCCAGCGGACTGAACGGTGATCATTCCACATGGAAACAAATACTGTACATGAATGTTGAGCGATTATTAGGAACGCGTGGGGCTGTTGGCGTGCGGCTGGCTTCCTGGTTTGCCAATTAACTCTCACTCCTGCCAAATGCAAGAAACAAAGAACCTCTGCATAAAGTGACTCATTGACGAGAATACTGTAAGTAATTTTCTCCACGGTACCTCAGATTAGACTTCACGAATAGATGTAGGTGAAACGTATCGTGCTGTACGTGATTCCTGATATCTCCGCATAGTTTCAAGTTTCACGAAGATGAGTTCTCAGGAACAAAGAAACTCGTAGATATAAATTGAGAAGCTTGCGAAGTGTCTACTGTGAACGCAGTCCTTGAATCGACTCAAAATGATTTGCCGATCTGATATCTGTAGACCATATATACTATCCCAGCTGGGAAGCATTCATAAGCTGCATGATGATTTGATTTAGGCGTTGAGTTATCGCATAGTAGGTTCGATCTCAAATTCATTAAAAAGTATAGTACCGACCATTGGGAACGGTCAGAGTGCATGTGCCACCTTAACTCTCGACAAGAGTTTGTAACTTCCTTATAACCGTAGTCTCGCTGCCTTCTTAAGGCTTCGATGGCCCAAAAATGCGTAGCAAATATGAGGAGACAAAAAATGTATTCCTTCGTAAAATGCCTTGTAAGAAAAATATTAGCAAAAGGAATAATAAATCAGGAGACGATATTTCCAGCAGAAGAAAAGCTATTCTTTCTACGTTATCCATCAGGTATGTTTTATGACTACGGAAAAAACGTCACCTGAACTCCAGCATAACATAGTAGCAATGACAGCCCTGAGCAAATCTCTCACGTCAAGAACACGGTCCTGTGCAGCAAAAATATAAAAGCTCTTTCATCCATGATCATTATCGATGTTCGTAGACCGTTTCACGCTACAACGAGAAGGAATTCACAAGTTCTTAACACGGAACTTCAGTCACAACGTGTACTAAGTATTTCACCACGGTTCATCCTTTACATTTGATGCTCCTTCAAATCCATTCTTGAGTCCTTGACTCTGTGTGCCTTTCAAACTCCTCCTTGAAATCATGGCGCAATAACAAAACAAAGAGGAAAAATAGATTTCAGAGAAATTGCTGAGCCAGTCTCACGTACACGGTGGAATTGAGAGCTGTTCTCAAACATTGAAGGAATATTGGCATCAGAGCGACGGAAGAATTCCGAAGCTACCGGGTTTTTACGCATCGTTTATACTCCTCTGTTTTTTGTATTCCTTCGTAAAATGCCTTATAAGAAAAATATTAGCAAAAGGAATAATAAATCAGGAGACGATATGTCCAGCAGAAGAAAAGCTATTCTTTTATCCATCAGGTATGTTTTATGACTACGGAAAAAACGTCACCTGAACTCCAGCATAACATAGTAGCAATGACAGCCCTGAGCAAATCTCTCACGTCAAGAACACGGTTCTGTGCAGCAAAAATATAAAAGCTCTTTCATCCATGATCATTATCGATGTTCGTAGACCGTTTCACGCTACAACGAGAAGGAATTTACAAGTTCTTAACACGGAACTTCAGTCACAACGTGTACTAAGTATTTCACCACGGTTCATTGAAATGTAAACTACGAGGAAGTTTAGGTAAGAACTCAGGAACTGAGACACACGGAAAGTTTGAGGAGGAACTTTAGTACCGCGTTATTGTTTTGTTTCTCCTTTTTATCTAAAGTCTCTTTAACGACCTCGAAGAATTTAGCGTTTTATCCCAAATGCTTGCAGCAGCGGCTCTGAACTCAATGTGATGAAGATAAGCCACCACAGAACGACATTATATATACAGTATTGAAAAACTTGTTGTAACCTTATTTGTTGTAAGGAGATTTTACTGTATATGTTGGCTGATGTAATAAGGCAATAATATATAGAATATTTGGGTGAGCCTGATGCTGTTCCTCGAAACATAAATACTCTCTTCATTATAAGGACATCTTAAATGTAATTGCAATGTCACAACACTGTATAACCCTTTCAACACATCCGCAATTTTATCGAAGCAGTATTGTAGATCACCCATGACTAGTACAGTACATACGCCTGTGGAGGAATTAAAGCTGGCGACATCACAAACTTAGCCTATTTTGACTTGGCAGGAGCACGCACAGCTGATATATTGGTATCACAGACACGACCCTTATAACATTTATTTATAAGAACAAGTCGAAAATTTTCGTCGTGGAAGTTATTGTCCAAGATGACAGCTTCCGTCATCATAGCACAAAACCGATTCATTTTCGTGATTTATTTTTTAGAGACAGCCATGGGAAGATGGCGCAGCGTAAAATTCGAAAACTCGCGCCGCACACAAATTTACACGATAACTTAATTCACGTTTTGTATCCCATGTGCATGTGAAACCGGATTGTTCTGATGAGACTTGACGGGGATGATCTCGGAATTTCCGAGGTTCAACTTTGAATAGTCCTGTATAATTTAACCTGCTGGCAGTTCTCCTTTCGAAAATCGCAATCCATATGATAAGAAGCATTTTTTACGTTTGAATCGTTCTAGCTTTTGATGAGAACTTCAGTGTACTGCATACAGTATATGCACCATAACCTTATCAAGGGAGCCAAGGATAAATGAGCATATTGAAGAAGTGGCGTGGTGTTTTGAACAATATAACAGTTTCCAGAAAACGTCCATGCACTTCACATTCACCTCCCCATTTTCAGGCATCATTTTCATGAATTACCACAGAAAATGATCATGCATCAATTATCCTTCGATGCGCCCATGCTCACCTTTATAGCATAAACTGCACATCATCTGATGTAATTCACTAACCTGTTGGATTTCTGATGCAAGTACTGTACTTTCAACTTTAGATGCCTTTAAATAATTTCCCTGATACTTTTACTCAGGTGCCAGCCGTGCCACAAGAGTTCCCAGTAAAATTGATCTCTACATTACCAAAATAATTTGCTCTAGGATGTGTTGTACAAGTATAATCAGTACAACAAAGCATTTTGGGACAATGAAGAAGGCTTTATTACAAACACAATTTTTGTGCAAGGAATCATTTGTTATAATGATATTCTATATTTGAAAAACATTTCAATATGGAAAAGCTAAATTCCTGGAAGTTATATCAATCATATGAATATCTTCACAAAAATCCGTATCAGAACTCAAGAATTAAATTATTGAAGAAGTTATTTTATGGTGACAATCCCAGCCAACTCCAAAATTTCTTACATACAAAATTGTTGAGTTATACATGCCACAATTTCACTTTTCTCATTCACAATGACTGCTTTGATTTGAATATAAACTTGAAATTCTGAACTCAGGACTCACCCTCTCCTCAAAGTAGGATCCATCCTGGGTGAGACAAANGACTCACCCTCTCCTTAGAGTATAGGATCCATCCTGGGTGAGACAAAAAATTGAGGAAAATGTGAGTACCAGTACACTGGCCATATGAAATATAACCATGCATACTTCCACCTGCATTCCCAGAGATAATACAATAAAGCTTGAAAACATTTCCCAAGAATTGATGCCATTACAATACAGCTGAAAGTAAAGAACTTGGCCCTCTCTATATATTTGAAATCTTTTTTGACATGAATTCCATTCAGAAATAATGCAAAATTCCATCACTCAAGTTTTCTGGAGGCCTTTTAACTATCGTTCTATTGACTCATGAAAAAGAAAAGCAATAAAAATTTACCTTGGGTTGTTTTAAAGGAAGTGAAATGACTAATTAGGCAACTGAACCCCTGCCTCCAAAGTTCAGTATCCTGCCAACTCAATCAATAAGCAATTCAAGGCCCAAAATATCCCCAATTACAAATTCCTGTAATTTTATCTTCCTTTCCCATCCCCGAAAAACTTAGAAAAGGCTCGTTTCCATAACTGGAAACCTCCATAATTCGAATATTTTACTGGTCTATTGAAGTTCGACCTAAAGAGGTTCCTAGGTTCGACTACTGTACTGTACATCCAAAGCGAAGTTGAAGGTGAAATCATCGAGTCCGGCGTCAACCCAGTCAAACCTCGTTGCTTTTTTCTCTTCTTCTTCTTCTTCTTCAATGTTTCTGTTTATCGAGCGAACACACACACGCACGCAACGCAATTAATCAACAGGATCCGGGGAAAAACGGGCAAGTATATCGGGGGGGGGGGGTGTTGAAAAACAAAAAAGTACACAGACAGACAGACAAACAAACCGGCGTCGACAGTGAATGCGAGAGGAAAGCAGAGAGAGCAATAATAGAGAACGCAGTGTGTGCGCCCGCGCGGACGAACAATAAAGACGACGCACTCGCCACGAATCACAGTAGCATCGGCGGCACTTCGACAAACGACACCATCATCAGGAGGATCATCCGGGGACCACCAACAAAAAATTCATTTGCTGCTGCAATGATGCTGATCAAAATAGTCATCATCATCATCATCAGGCTTGCTTCTGGTGCATGGCCTGGTTGATGAACGAAGACGGGGAAGACGAAGCAGACGTTCCCGATGCTGCCTGGGTCCCAGCCGAGTTGGAGCCTGAGCCAGTGATTGTGCCTCCGGACAAGGACGTCAAGGCACTCATCATGCTGCTGCCAGCGCCACTTCCACCACCGACACCTCCTGCACCCCCGCCACCACCAATACCTCCTCCGATGCCGCCAACAGCGCCTCCAACACCTCCTCCTGCGCCTCCGGGGCCCTGGTGTCCGCCCTTGAAGCAGAAGACCAGGAACAGGGTGTACAGGATGAACGTGGATGCCAGCGCCGTGAGTCCGTACATGAACAGGTTCAGCTCGGGCTGCTTGAACCGGTTCTTGGTGAGCCAATCCAGGACCTCATCCTCTGCCAACAGGTCTCCTGTGTGAGGATTTGAAGAGCATCAGTAATTAAAGGGATGAACGGGACATGACGATAAATCAAAATTACTCTGTGCATCATACATAAAACATACAAGGGAAATGACCAACTCAGCTATACTGTAAATGCGACATATAAATAGTACCCTACACACAGCAGACCCAGCATAAAAAAACTAATCTGTTCCTGCACATACTAAAATGGATGCCGTACTAGTGTACTTGTATCTGTTGGTAGATACAGTAGAATCTCAATTACAAGGAATCTTGATATAACAAATGATCATTTATAACGAAGTTTCATTTTAGGTCCCTGTCTAAAAGCCACATTGTTGGATGAGTTACCTCATAACGAATATTTCTCCTAACAACAACGGTATTTCAGTACTGGTACCGTTTGCTTCGTTGTAAAGAGATTTTACTTATACAGCAGCTTAGGATCTTACGTTTCAGTGAAAATGTATTTCATTGAATGATTTCCAACAAGAAGTGATATTTCTCCCAAAATAAGTTGCGTAATTACTGCTTTGACGTTACCGAGTTCTAGTCAGCCATTTATAAAAAAACGGGATTGACAAAATAATAAAGTTTTCGGGAATATACGCAGTTATAATCATTTTCTTCAGCATTATGTTGATTCAATTTAACATTTCAAAAGAGGGATTCTATCATCAAATAAGTTTTCCGCTCTTTTTCCTGGCAATGGCATTATCAATGCGCAGCAAATTCTGCACTGTCAAAAATGTTGTTCAATGATTAAATTTCTCCTTCGAAATCTATAACAAAACGAATGCTGCTAAAATGTTGGAATCAAATCCTTGCAATTTTCCCTATAGTTCATCATCCTTTCAACTCATTCAAGAATAACGTTGAACCTATTGGATCTTATAGGGGATAATGTTAAAGGTCATTAAGGAGAAAGAAAAGGGGGTTTATTTTTATGAGCAGCTTGAACTTCGTAAACATGGAGCTTAAAAAGAAAAACGACCAGGGATATTGAAGTTTGATTTTAAGACGTTCGACTTTTCAAGATAGATGAGTAATACTACCCCTTCTGAGAACTGTAACTTCAAGCGAGCGAACATGAAAGTTATCTTGCCTCTGTAGATGGACGGAAAGCGTTTGCGGAAATAGACGAGTGCTGGCAATTTGTTGATGCCGTATTTGCGAGCATATCTCGCGTCTTTGATCTTGACAAATGTGATGTCCAGGTTGTCCGTCTCGTCGTCGATGCGCTCCAGCTCTTCCAGTGCTTCGTCGCATTTCCGACAGTCCCCTTCGTCTGCAAAAAAAAAACATTCATTATATTGAACGAACCACACGCACGAGGTTTCTATTTTAATGCTACAAGCTGATGACCATAAGTCATCAACCAACTGAAACGGATGCGATCAATGTCATCCGTTTAAAAGATTCGTCTTTTCCAGCTCTCGGCGAAAAATTGATCTCGGCGACTATTTCAGGTTTGAGATGGAACCGGAAACAAACATTGAAAACGATTAATTACGGATGTATAGTTATCCTATCCGTTTCCTTCCGTTTGAAAACATTTGGAGGAAAGTTGGTGCCTTATTTATAGAGGTTCGAGATGAAGATGAAAACCGGGAGGAAAAATTCATAAAGGCAGCTCACTCAACGAATGAATTCATCTTCAGTAAAAATGGTTCATATCGCAGCTCCTGATGTTGCTTACTCAACGATTCCCATTAGAAGAGTTGCAAAAAAAAAACTTAAATTTATCACACATCAAGAAAAACCAGAATTTTGAGATAATTTTCAAGCATTTTGAGTCAGATACTAGACGAAATAGCAAAATAAAAAAGATTCATTCTTTCGATAATTTTTTTTTTATGAAAAACGGATTTTCCTACAGTAATTGATTACCGTATTTTTTACGGAACATCTTATTCCGATAGGTCCCGATCCGTTCAAAAATCCCAATTTAAAATCTAGCTGAAATAAAGAGGGTCTATATCGATTTTATGGGATTTTATTATTGTTAACGTCATATATGGTTCTATGAGATGATGTGGAAAGAAATCAAAAGAGGGAATATATATAAGGTTACTTTAAACTGTATATTTTCATCGAGCGCAGATGAGGCTGTACTTTTTTTTTTATACCGCCGTCTAAATTCTTGAGAAAATAAAATCGACGGATTCTGAAAAAAAAAATTCACGGACAAGGCAAAAGGCAAGAATTACGCAGATCTGTCTACATCATATAGATCAACACTCACAGAAAAATACGGCCACGAAGTCGTTTTCGTCCAGCAGCTTCTCCAGCATCTTTCGATTCACCTCCTCAATCTCATCCTTGATCTCGAATACATCCTGAGATGTGAGCCAGGCCAAAACCCGTTCCTCATCCTTGAGGTCTCCTGCGAATTTCCACAGGGAAAATTAACCAGTGAGTATACTTGACTGAATATATAAGCAATTTCACCAAGGCTCTGATCACTTTCTCTCCCAAGTGTGCAGCGATACGTTCTTTGGGCCTATAGAAATTTATTTTTCAATTTTCCTTGCATGTCTCAACCAATTTCGAAAATATCAATCCCTGAGTGAGACACGCAACCTATAGTCTTCTCTGGCAACAAAATTTCGTTTAGGTTATAAATGCCGAATTTTAAAGTTTGAATAAAAAAAAAGAATTCAATTGGGCTGCATTTGTTCCTGTTTTACATTTTCAGCAGCTAGTTTGATTCAAGCCTGAATATTACTGTTTTACTCATTCAAATACCGCCTTTTCTGAAACTCATATTTTCAAACTGAAATACATGCATTCCAAGTATGACATTCACCAAAAATGTCCAAATTTTGCACAAAAATGAAATGCTAACATATTTCATAGAACAGTCCAGACTTCCTGAGGAAGAAACAGAAAGGCACAGTAAATCTGAACAATATTTTTTTTAAGCTCTGCACATCCACATTAATAACCAACAGGACCTCAGATATCCACTGGAAAGTTCTAATGATTAGCATAACCCCTCAATCTCATTTGGAACTACCGTATTTACTCAAGTACCACGTGCCCTCAAGTAAGGCATGCACAGGGGTTTTTCAGTTGAAAATATTGCAAAAATCTGATCCCCTAGTAAGATGCGCACCCCAATTTTTAGTGAATCTAAAGCCATAAAATTTCAAAAATAAAACAAAAAATTTGATTTTAGGTGTGAATTGAACAAAAATCTGATATATTTTCAACTTTTTCAATATAAAAATGTTTTCTTGTTATATTTGTTCCAAATTTCTCCATTATAAATAAGTGTAATGCACACATAACTGCCTAAAACTTCTTGAAAATGTTGTACCTGCTTATGACCCTTTTTTTCTTCTGAAATTTGGGGGAAAAAGTTTGCGTGGTACTCAAGTAAATAGGGTATATCCCAATGCAATTGAAGATCAGCAAATTAGGTGGAAAATTGAAGGACCATTTAAACACATCAATGCACATTTCTACAGTTTAAAAAAGAAAAAATGTCCTCCGTAACATAAAAAAAAATTCATGGTCACGCGAAATATCTGCCGTATTTACCATCATACACCAGAGGCATCTTCAACGCCTTTATGTGTTCGCGGCCTTCTAACTGCTAGGGCATCAGACACCGACGAAGTCGCAGTAACTAGAACTGTTTTAGCTACGGTTTACGCAGGCGGAGTAGCAGTTACAAAAGGTCGAGGAGGTACACCGTGGTACACTCTTCGCACTCATCTTCGTCTGCGTCATTCATGTCACGGCGGCAAGAAAAGCAGCGAATACTAACGTGAAACTCCGTTATAACGAAGTATTTGTCAGAAAAAGAAAAGTTTCGAAATTTTCGCGGGAATACAATAAACATACAGTATCGCAGAGTAAATCGACTTTTGGGAAATTTTTTAAGATTCATCGAGGGAAATTTATATGCAGCGTATTTCCTCCAGTATTTAGATTTGGGAAAATTTTGTTTCAATCCCACAATTCTCAATTTTAACAAAATTTATTTTAGTACCGATGTAAGACGTTGAACCACTTTTTCTTCAAGTTATATTTCGTGAGAGATTTTTATTCCTGCAGGATGTAGTACAGGTGCAGTATATAAATACGGTCATCATTTTTCATCAAAATGAACCATGGAGGGAGCAAAAATTAGGAGGAAAACGACGAACAACAGCAAGAACAACAATGATAAACGGTGATGACGACGACGAGGATGAAAACAACTGCGCCGGAAGCGGCTGCTGCTGGAATGCGACATTAAATCCAGTTCAGTAGTTGGGTATACAGTACAGAGAAGCAAAAAGAAAAGCGAAGAAAAAGGCGCAATCCGACAGCATATTATCAAGCCATAAGAATTGGAAAGGAAATCGTGAGTAATAGGATGAAATACTGTAGTATAGGGATCGATGTTTGAAGCGGTCCAAGAACATTTTTATCGGATTTTAACACTGAAAATTTGAAAGCGTAAAAAATGTTCTCATCTTTCCAAACATTTTTTCAGGCTCAGCTACTTTAAAAGGGTCACGTTACATAATAAATCAACGGGGAAGAATATGACGTGCTCTCTGAAAATAATTGAAGCAAAGATTTCTTCGAGCACTTCGAAGTTGCTTTTCCAGTGCAAATTATTTTCGTTATGCAATATTCAATTTTAAAAGAGGCCCGTTCACCACTCGATGCATAACTTCCTAAAACTTGTTCTTCTTTAAACAGCGATACAAAATTCATGATGCGTATTGTTGCACACGTGGTAAACAATTATAAATTATTTGAGAGTCATTGAAGAGCATTCAATTGAAAAGAATTCACGCTCACCAGACGAGAAACATTTTGAATTACATACATACTTCTCAGACCAACATGTGTTACCCTTTAAAACGATCTATTAATGAATTTTTTCAAATTAACTAAAATTTTAGGCAGAGAGAAAAACTCAATTTTTAGTAATGCAGGCATAAAAAGCTCATTTGTTGTTTCTTAATTTTTGAAATTTTGATTCAATCACATATTTTTTCAATCAAGAAAAATATTTTAAATTTTTGGGTTCTACGGTTAGAAAATTCCTACGTTTTACGGTAGTTTTTCGAAAGAAGTTTTGAAAATATAGGAATGATGAAAAAAAAGAGAGAGGATGCTACATTTCAAAATTATGGAGCAGTATTTAATTAAATGCTTCAGTCTAATTCTCCAAACGGATCGTCATATGCATTTTTCAGCTCTTAAAAAAAGTGCAGAGCAATTGTGTAAAACGTCTAGAAATGTTCACAAAACTGTTTTCGGCAGCTTTGTTTCTATGCTTCCATTATTAAATGAGTGTCATAATAACGAATCTAAATTTATATAATAAAGCCATTTTTACAGAAATGCATTCTTCCTCTCTTCTACGAGATGGCACAGCAAAAGTGCGAAAATTTCAGTACTGTACACCATGGTACTTGCAGTCGTACAGATGAAAACTTGTCCTAAGGTTTCACAAAGAAAAAAAAACACAAGAGAAAGGGGGCAATAATCAATAGTTAGCAGAAGCAGAATATTCGCCACGGACGACGAGCAGCATGCGATCATCGGCGCTCGTGCATATACAGGATCCGTAAATAAGTGTACAATACGCTGGCGACAAGCAAAGCAGAGCTGAGCAGATCAAGACATAGAGCGCACAGCATCAGCTGAGGCCCCAGCAGCACGGCACAGACGAAACTCACAGAAGAACACGGCGAGGAACGGAGAGTCGTGGACGAGCTTGTCAAGCATGCGTATGTTGACGGCCTCAATCTCGTCGGCCAGCTCCCGGGTTTCGTCGTCCACGAGCCACTCAAGCACGGCGTCCTCGTTCCGCAAGTCGGCTGTACATAACACGCATCAGCACCGCCACCAATCGTATACAGCAGTATATACATACAAGCCAAGACGAACATATCGAGTGCCCCACACAATATCAATATACATTGGAGGGCGAATAATGTGCGTGTGTGTTTCTACATACAGAATATTTGCTTGCTCTCTTTCATAATATTCAGTATCCCCCCGAAAGCACATGCGTGGAATGTTCCAACGTTGTGGATCCCCTTGAGCCATTACATTCGATCAGCTTTTTTTCGATAAGCTCTTCAAATGTAAAATCCCTTCTTGTCTGCGTAAAGGATTCTTGCACTCGTTTTCCCGTTCTCATCTCTCTGCATCGATGCACCAGTGAAAATGAATAAATGAGCGTTTTTGAACGGTGAACCCTCCACACTTCAACACCCTTCACATGAGGGGTCTCACAAATGTTCTTAGACTAAAAATCATAACTGCATATGATCGAACTGAAAAAAAGATTGCTCCGCAGAAAAAAAACATCATTTGGCACACGCAAAAAAATCAGCCCTGTTCGACTTTTTTTCTTAATTCTTCTTGCAAAAGTCACCATGGCAGCTTTTCGGTCTTCACTCAAAAGATGACGCGCCCATCTTGCAGATTTTTCGGCGACCCCAGCTATCTTGCTACAATTCTTGAAATTTAAATGGCATTGATTCCAATGATTGCCGCCATTAATTCCACCGTTTTCATCAACAGTCGCCATTTGGGACGAGAATGTGGCGGCTGGCTGTTATTGAAAATGGCTGCATTACCTTGAAGACTTTGAGGCAACCCTTGGAATTAACGCCAATGTCAAGAATTCAGAAGAAGCTGGGCTACACCAAAAAGTTGCAAGGCGAGTGCCTCTTCTTCTCAAAATTCAATTTTGGTACAGTTCAAGTCAGAATTGAAACTTTTTTTAAACACTGAAATGCCTCGGCAATAAAAATGGGGAGCACAACTTATTCAGGGATGCATTTTTATCCAAACTTTAGGACCAGAAAACCAGGTGCATGTCTTACTCAAGGTAGTCAAGGATGAGTGGTACTCATTTATCATTTACATTTACTCATTTAGTAAATTTATACAGTTCAGTAGTTCCTAAAGGAAAGCATTATTTCGGACTACTTATCATATGGTTCAAAGGTGAAAATTGTAGAGATCTTTCCTTTTCAAATGTTGGAGAAGTAAACAATTCTTCAAGAATATGGAAAAAATCCCAGAAAAATTGAAAACTGTATTCAAAATCTTTAATCAAGTGCTTTCTAAGGTTCCAATTCCCAGTCACAACGCCCATCGATTCGTCAGAGCTCTCGTAGAGCAGGATTGCAGGTGAAATTCGGCGAAGTCCAAGAATCCTAAAATATGTAAAATTGCACAAATTGGAGAGCTCATGAAAACTGCTTCGCAAATATGAATCGTTGAAACATCCCAGACATGCATGCTGCATCATCCAGCAATACGTCCGAATCATATCGTCCTTATATACACCGACTCCTTCACTTCCGCGATATTTATTCATTTTTCATTCACTTCAAAAATATGTGTATAAATGAATGAGTGACAATGAGAGGCTCTTGTTCGATATCGTGTGCACTCGTGTGTATGAAGTGTGCCGTCAAACGTGGTGTGTTTTTTCTGTGCGTGTGCTGCGTTGATGTTCGTGAATCACCGCTGATGGACGACTCTGAACTGTTTCCTCCATCTCTCTTTTTCTTTCCTCATTTTGCCAATCATGAATGACACGCTTGCATGCAGTAAACATAGAGGAGCAACGAAAGAGAGGATGAAAAGATGGAACATAATCAACAGTCGTTCCAATATGCACATCATAAACTAAATAGTACACAGAAAAGCAGATAGATGCCCAAACACAGCAATTATACGAGATACAGCAAAAACACATGCGACCAACTACGCATAGAAGACAGACAAGAACTGAGGTACAGCTGTTGCAACTACAGTACACGTATATCATCAAGCAGCAGCAGCAATATATACCAGGCAAAGAATCGGATCGTCATTCATTCCAGCAACATCACGCGCGACACACAGTCTCTCTCATCGCTAATATACCGTATTGACTCGAATATATATTAACACACATTTTTCATCAAACCTTAATCAATGTGTATCTCGAGTTTTTCAAGGTTTTAAATTTTTTCATGGCATCATAGATGAACATTTGACGTGAAGAGAAGCACAACTGCGTGCGAACGAGACAAACAAGCGTTGGGATGAAAATTGAGTCCAGATGCTGAAGACTTGAACTGAATCCTTTCACTCTTAGATCCATAACGAATTCAGAATCCTGCATTTCTTGGGAGAGATTTAAAAAGATACGTGGGGCTGAAACATGAGTATACAGGTGGACTCTCCAAAACTAAATGCAGGGCAACAGAAAAAAATTCGTGGCACAGAAACCCTCTGAAATGTATAGAGAACCCAATGGGACCACCACAAAAATCTTTACATAGTTGAAATTAAATGCCTTTACCTTTTCAAGTTAAATATCACTCTGCGTCAAATGCTTTGAAGTCCCAGTCTGGATTCCCTTCGAAATGATGCATTAAAGACATCCTCAAATCAAAGGGTTTTCCCGTCAAACCTCCATAACTCAAATTTTCTGGATGCCTTTTGGCTATTCATTTATTGGCACAGAAAAAGGAAATCAATAAAATGCAACTTAATGAGTTTTCAGAAAGGAAATGCAAGACTGAATGGGGAAAAGAACCCTTCAAAGTTCAGCATCCTGTCATCTCATATATGAAAAGCAATTTGAGACCAAAAATATCACAAATTACAATTTCCTATACCTTGTTATTTCTTCCCCCCCCCCCCCCCCCCCCCAAC
>CAJPEX010000538.1:65937-95610 GCA_905338405.1 Notodromas monacha
CCCCCCCCCCCCCCCCCCCCCCCCAACAAAAATACTTGTTTCTCTACCTTGAAAGTTGAAACCTCATCCCTGATTCGAAATTAGTTCTGCTAATCCTTCGAAGTTTGGCTCAAAGATTTTTGACTGTAATGTCTACAGAAAATCATTGGAGAGCGTCAACCTGTACAATTTCATCAATAGACTCTTCTAATCACACAGGTATACAAATCATACAGCAATATATATATGAAATTGCAGGAAAAAGCAAGTAATCATTCTTGCAACACAAAAGATAGAGGCAGAAATGGAATCTTATCATTTAATATGACAGCATGCCATATATACTCCAGCGAATACGGTAGTTTCTTGTGCATTCAGAGACCAATAACCTGGAGGACTATTTCTATCTCTATATATCTATTTATTTTTGGGCTTGGTTGATCGTTTGATAGTTGGTTGGTCGATGATTTCGGGGCCACATACCATCTGGAAGAAAGAGAACGGCCAACAGGCGGGTCTTGTCCACTAGGTAGTCAAGCATCAGACTACTGACGCACTCTATCTGGCCGTCGAGCAGGCGATTTTGTCTGTCCAACAACCAGTTTAGGATTCCGGCTGCAACGGGTCCAAGATCGTCGCCTTGGTCATTAGCATCCGTGTTCGCTGTTTGCCCTTTTCCTCCTGCTGCTGGTTCGCTTTTCTTGATTATTGTCTCCTTCTTCTCTTGATTGATAAACGGCTTGCGGTGAGTAACACGATCCCGTTGCATTCCTACCGCAGCATCATCTTCATCTTCATCATCATCGTCATCATCATCATCGTGGTTACTATTGTCGTCGCGGTCAAGCTCAGTGTCGGTGTGCCGCAAGAGCCGAGCGAAGATGGAGTTTGCAATCACATGGTCCGCCAGATCACGGTTGTCTTCACACTCCTCGTCATCATCCTCGTCTTCGTCATCGTCTCCCTCTTCGTCGTCATCATCTCCGTGGTGCGCTTCTTCACAACACGGAGACAAGTAGTGGCGGTAATGGATATCTCCGACTTTGTAGGTGACGCCCTTGCCGTGGCACGATTTCCCACTCGTCTCCGCTGCATCCTCTGAAGAGGACGGCAGGAGCCCGTGTTGTTTCCCCTGTGCAACTTCCAGGAAGAGGCGATCCGCTGAAGACGGGAAACACTGGTGGTGACATCTACTGCGTAGACGTCGAGACAGTAAAAGCGTACGTCTCGACTAGAGGACACGGCTGCATCATGAAAGATCTCCCAATAACCCGGCCCAATCCCCTCATCCTATGAAAGCTAAAAGGACCACAGCAGCGCCTAATGACACGTGACTTGCAGCTAATTCTCGGACTAAATTGATGCCTTGATGCTCAGACTATAACTGCGGTTATACAACAGGGGCTGCTAATAAAACGTGCGTTTTCTTTGCCCCAGTTGTTCTACAAGGTGATTTCACTTGCTTCTATAAAAGACTCACAAAGGCGTGTGCATTCCAACAACATATCCAGAAAAGAATTCTAAAATGCTCTACGCAAGGCAAGGTGGACCAAAATGTTCAAGTTGAAAAAAATCCTGGCATTAACCAATTGAGGGGAAGCTTGGAGATGGGATTTGATCAAAATTTTAGGGTAAAAAAATTGGTACATTTCTCACTTGAAGGCGCATGGCCCTTCAGCAAATACGTTATCTCAAAGAATATTAAATTATTTTTGAAAAGGAAAATAACTGTAAAAAAAAACGGGGTCTTGACATCAAACTTTGGTAAAATTTCCTGTCTCGAAAGAAAATTGTTGCCTTCGAAAAAATAATAATTTGCATCTAATTTGCAAAATCTGTTGTGAAAAAGTTTTTAAGCTGTAAATTACTTCCTTCAAACGAAAAATGTTGCTGTCAGTACAAAACCACAGTTATGTCAAGGTTTTATTCTTCATTTCTTGAACTATTATACGTTACCAAGCAAAAGTTTACAAATTTATTTTCAAAAATGTACGACTTCTACGCGGTTTTGTGGGTATGTGACGGCCAACGGTTTAAAGTTTTTTGTTATACTTCAAAAAAGTTCAGTTAAATCACTCGTCCAATGCCCAGAATATTTTCTTCCTTTATCTTCGGTTCACCTCGCCTGAAGAAAAATAATTTTATGTATGTCAACGTGATGAAATGCGCAGGTTTTTCTGGGTCTGAATAGCAGCGAGTGTATCACCCCGTTATCCGTTTTCGTTTTATTTTTTCAAAACATTCTCTCTATCTCTTTCTCTCTTCTGCATTCAACTTTAGATCTTGTTTTCTCAAAACATCAACAACAACTTTGAAAAAGGAACAACAAATCATTAACATATATAGGGAATTGAGAAAATATGAGTATGTTGTCCTACTGGACGGTGATGTCTCCCCAGAAACCTGAGAGATGAGAGAAAAGGAGAGACGAGAGAGAAACAGAGATAGAAAGAGTGAGTTTGTGTGCATCTGCATCCTGTGCGCATGTCTGAGCATGTGTTATCTATGAGTGTATGTGTTTCAGCGGAAGCGAAGGAATCATGAAGGGACGGCACTTTGTGCTAAAGCTTCATTATATTTTTTTTCGTGCTCATTTTAAAAGGAGAGGGGTCCTTTCGAGGCTTTAATTATTCGTATACGTGGGATGCTTCAACATCGCGTGACCCGCCGTGAAATTAAATTATCTGCACTAGCTCTCTTCGGGATGAAGAACCATATTTTTGGAACCCTCCGGACCCCTCACGATCCTTGGGTGTATTTGGGCACGCCGAGATTTAAATTTGTACAAATACTGTACAAAGATTTGTCTTCTTTTTTGTGAAACATTGCTTTATCCAAACGAAAATACAGTATAGATAATTGTATCTTTCACGTCAAAGCCAGCGAAAATTTACGCATCAGCTGAGGTGATGAACTGGGGTCTTGAGGAATCTCAAGCCACGATCACAATAACTCATTTTCATTTTTCACCCTATGGAAATGTATCCTGCGATGTACAGTACAGGGAGGCATGAGATATGCAAATTTAGTTCTGGGATCTTACATAGATGTCACTTGAAAGTCGGAAACGAGCTCACGCTGAAACTATTTTCCTTGCGCAATCGCTCAAGGCCACACGACTTTTGACACATCCAACGGATATACGAACGTCGATTTATAAAACTTTCGTTGGATATTTGATTTAAACAAAATTCACAGACACCTTATTGGAAAAATTAGATTAAATGGAGGTTGGTGGTTTGCTTCCGTTACCGTCAAAGATGAGAGGGTTTCCATTGCGGAAGTAGACCAAGGCTGGGAAAGTCTTGATTCCGTAACGTTTTGCCAGTTGCGGGTCATTGATTTTGACCATGGAGATCCCAAAGAGGTCGCAGTCGTCGTCTATCTTCTCCAGCTCAGTGAGCACGGCGTCGCAGGCCTTGCAGTTGGACTTGTCTAAAGAACAAAAGTGGGAAAGGAATCATACGACGTCGTCGGAATAAACCACGAGAGGGATAACTCGAAGGACTGGGTCTTCAAGATCAGTCACACAAGTCATAGAACACACTTGCAGAGAGATATGGCAACCACCACTTCGATATATATGGGCCACGTTATGATCGAGTTCATCGCCGTGGATTCACCTTTTTCGGCCAGCATTAGTTGAAGTAAACTTTAAACAGACCAAGATTCGTCTTTAATCTCTTCATCTTTCTGCCGCAAGAAGCTCTCTTATTGGTCTTATTGAAGACTAGGGTTTGAAAATGGAAAAATCACGACTAGCCCGAAGCTCTTGATGCAGTCTGCCAGCTGAACTCTGGCTTCCAAATCACGGTCATATACAGTACTAACTTCCTTTCACATATTGAAGCTATGGCGCACAGGATTCGGTGATGAAAGAAAACAAACTTTGAGGAACCTTTTCAAGACATTGCATAAATTCATCGTACACGGGGTCGACAGCTCGGACGAGATCACTCAAATGACTTACTACCCAAATGTAATCCCTAATCCCTCGTCGTAAGCATCAGGGAGTATACATCAGGGACACGCGTGGAATTCAAAAACTTCTCGCGCCCTTTACCATACTCACAAAACTTGAAAAAGCCGAACAAAAACCACTCACAAAAGAAGACGGCCAGATATTGTGTCTCTCCGATGAGTACTTCGAGCATGTCGCGATTGACCAATTCAATCCGGTCCTCCGTCTTCTGCAGAATGAGCCATTGCAGGACGTCCTCCTCAGCACTGAGGTCACCTTCATAGATGGAAGGGACACCCTTTTCGAAGTAGATGAGAGCCGGAAAGTCCTCGACGCCGAACTCCTCTGCCACGCTGATATCGGGCGTCTTGAGGAATGCGATCCCGTGGCGGTCCGTGTCGTCATCGATGTTTTCTAGTTCGTTGAGGATCTGGTCACAGTCTAGGCAGTCGTCCTTAGAGACTATAACAAGCACAGAAAAATGCTTTGGGATATTTCTTCGGTTAAAGTGTTATTCGATAATTAAAGGAACAGTGAAATGACTCGAGAATGAAGCGAGCATAGCTATGTCCTATACTAATGTAATGGCGAAGATTGCAGGACAGAAGGAGCACTCTGGGGGGAACTGATGAGTTGCGAACCGTGCGTAGGGGAAGGACACGCAATGCAACGGCGACATCTATCCGAAGTATTCTTATGGATCCTCCGCATTATTAGAAACGAATACTGTACAAAGAGGAGAAAAAATCAAGTCTTTAAAAATGCGTTTAGGTTACCACGTGTTTCTTCCGCTTAAATTTTTTCCTGCTGTCATATCCTGATTCGTAAATAATTTTGGTCAATAGATGTCGCCATTGCAATGCTTGCTCATTCTTACGCGTAGTTGATCGCTCAGTTCTTCATTTCTCAATTGCTGTGTTTCGATATTCATCCGTGAATTCGTCGTCAATAGTGTACTGACTTACCTCGTTAGAGAAGTTGTGTCATGCTATGAACAGCGTTCTTCTTCCAGTTCAATATTTCTTACGCTAAAAGAGAAATCGCGACACTCGCCGACTTGATCTATATACCTTTGTCAATTTAGGCTTGTTTTTAATTTTCCCGTGCATCGGTGATCATAAAAAACATCATTTATGTAAATCCTTAACGTCCCGGACCGATAGAGAGATATTCAAAGTACTTTATACTCCGAAGTTATTCTGGTACCCATGCAAGGTCTTATCGGTGCCCACATGCAGTATTTATCCTGACTTACAGAAGAATACAGTGACAAATTCGTTTTGATCAATGAAATCCTTGAGCTCGTCTCCCTGCATCTCCTCGATCCTCTCGCCGGCCGGATCCCTTTGCGACAAGAGCCACTCGAGGATCTTCTCTTCGTTCTTGAGGTCGCCGGCGTAGATGACGGGATCCGACGCCCCTGACCGCAGGAACACTAGTCCCGGCAGGGAGTAGATGCCCAACTGGCGCCCCAGGGCAGCGTCTTCGGACTTCACAAGGTCCACGCCGGCTGCCTTGGACTCGTCGTCAATGTTCTCCAACTGGACCAGCACTCGCTCGCACTGCTTGCAGTTGACCTCGTTGTCTAAAGAATATAGGTAGACAATTTTTAAAATGTGTCCTTTTAGGGTTACTTAAATTCCCTTGTTAAATTCCCTTGTGTCAGTGAGATGATATTTGTAATCTTACAGAACAAGACGGCCAGGTACTCTGACTTGGTCTGCATCTTTTCCAGCATTTTGCGCGTCACTCTCTCAATCTGTTCTGGCAAATCCATGGTGTCCGGGTCTGTGAGCCACTCAAGCACCTCCTCTTCATCGCACACATCGCCTGTAAAAACAAATCATATGCAGTAAAATCCATTACAACAAATCTCGTTGTACCAATTTTTTTTCTTGGTCTCAGCAGGGTGCCATGCTATAGAAATCTTGTTTTAACAAACTCATTTTAGGCTGACATCTCAGTATAACACATTCTTGGTCTGATTCTGTACATAGGCCCTATGGATTATTTAATAAATGGCAGAAATGGGAAAAATTGAATGGGCTCAGCCTTCCAGCATAACTTAATCAAAGAAGCAAAAGTTTCTGTGGAGAACATTTAGAGTTTTTAAAATACACAGCATGACAAATTCTTAGAAATTTTTAGCTCCATTTGAGAATGTATGCCCTTATTTCAAATAAACAGTATGCATTACAAACAATTTTTCCTATTTGAAATAACAGCAGGTATGAATCAAGAAGTGAATTCTGAAGGAAGTACAGTATTTCCCACACATACTGTATGTATATAGTTCCTCATTTTATGTTTCAAAACAAGAACTTTTACAGGAAGGCAGGTTTTATAGAAAAAGGAGAAAAACTATTGCATATTGAAAAGTGTTCTCTTCATTTAATCAGAAAGACTTATAAATTATGACAGGTCTTGAATAAACTGTAGTACTGTATATAGAAGCACTGAACAGTATTTACTAACCAATTCCCAGAAAATTGCAGTCTAAAATGCATTAAAATCCATAAATCTAAATGCAAAGAATTTTTTGTGGCAACAAAATTCTGTCAGATCTCTCTAGATTAGACCATAATAGAGAAGAATCTCCTTCTGGTCTGCAAAGAGATTTTAGTCTTTGAACAGGTGCTGGCGTGCAAACTCTACATCATGACTAACATAAACATTATTTTTTATTCTTGGAATTTGGGGAGGATGGCTAGCATTTAACAAAAAACACAGCACTGAAGGAAAAGAAAAGGATATAAAAATATGTATAGAAGTGGAACTTACCATCAAATTTAATGTGCTTTCCCTTGCGGAAAAATACCAGTCCCGGTGGATAGCGGCAGCCATACTTCTTTGCCATCAAGTGGTCATTCATCTTGACCATTTCGATTCCATACTCGCCAGCTTCGTCATCAATCGTCTCCATGTGCTTCAGGGCCTTCTCGCACTCGGGATCATCATCCTTGTCTTTTTTCGAATTAAATTTCAAAACGAGGAACATAGATTAGTTAGGAAGTACTGTATAGTAAACAAATGAAGACGTGGGAGAGACGTATATTTCGGTATCCGTATAACAATTGACTTATTATGATGAAATGAAAAATCTGCGTAACAGAATATGTATATGTACGTGAATAAAGGGAAGCATGAGCAAATTTTCTCGCGGAATGTTCTTTTAAAATGTGCAGATTACGAAAAGTTATAAGCATCAAAGTCTGAAATCATTGCCAATATGTATGAATCAATCAAAATTTTAAATGTTGAAAACAAAGCTGGAGTCATAAATCAACCATTATACAAATTGTCGAATTTTACTTCACCAGCAGCTGTGAAAGGTTTGATTTGGCAAAAAGCAGCTTAATCCTAATTGATTATAAATATTTGTCTCCTCTTCAGCAGAAAAAACTGCGTGTGATGATAATTCCAATGAATAATTCGAAGCTCCTCGTGATGCCGAAAAATGTTCACTATTGGACTTGGCGACATTTGACTTCTCAAGGTACAACTATATGTAAGGGGTTCCCCGCGAAACTAATATGTTCTCTCTGCGAAAAAGAATAAATAAATAATTAAATAAACCTACAAAAGATGACTGCCAAATAGTCCTTGGTCTCAATCATAAGGTTCAGCATTTCCCGGTTGATGTTCTCGATGGTGTCCTCCAGCTTTTGGTAGACGAGCCACTCGAGCACCTGTTCCTCGTCCAACAAATCACCCTCGAAGATGGACGGGAACTTGTTTTCGAAGTAGACCAGCGACGGAAAGACAACGACCCCGAGTTCCCGGGCCAGTTTGGAGTCCATCACCTTGACGAAGTGGATCCCGACCTTGTCGGTGTCGTCGTCGATGGTTTCCAGGCCGTCGAGTATTTTGTCGCACGTTTTGCAGTTTTTCTGAAATACAACAGTTATGAACCTCATCGATATAATAATTAGAACCTCTCCAAGTCGAATGACATACCAGCCTATAAGTCGAATTTGTTTCTATAGTCCCTGTCTGAATTCCCTTGGAAACAATGTATTAAGAACCTCTTAAACCTAATGGCTTTCCCTCCCTCAAGCCTCAATATCTCGAATTTTCTGCTGCCGCCTTTTGGACAATCATTTTCTTGACACAGGAAAGACGAAGCCAATAAAAAAGAAACGTATTGATCGATATGTGTTTTGAAAGTAAGTGAAAGACTGATGGATGGGGCAGATGATCCGCTGAAACCAAGTTCAGCATCCTGTCAACTCATTTGAGAACAATTTGAGGCCTGGAAAAACATCATTTACAATTTCTTGTAATTCTTTAATGTTTCCCATAACAAATTTGCTTGTTTCCCCACCAGAAACCCTCCCCAAGTCGAATTATTTTGATGGTCCGTAACTTTGGATATTATAAGGTCATCTTGCGGTTCTCCGCAGTACTTCTCAGTTTCCTCAAATCCACTTATCGAAGACAGATGTCGCACCAACCTCGAAGAAGAAGACTGCCACGTTCTCGTAGTGCTGCAGCAGCATTTCCAGCATGTTGCGGTCCACCAGGTCGATGACGTCGTTGGACGGCGTGGCGTCCTTGGTGGAGAGGAGCCAGGACAAGACCTCGTCTTCCTTGTGCAAGTCGCCTTCGTAGATTTGCGGGAACTTGCGGCGGAAGTAGATGAGCGCCGGCAGGGACACCACGTCGTATTCGGCCGCCAGCTTCTTGTCCGAGATCTTGACGAAGTCGATCCCGGCAGCGTCGCATTCGTCGTCTATGTGCTCGAGCTCGGCGAGGATCCTCTCGGCCTTCCTGTCGCCGGGGGCGTCTGTGTGTATACAGTACATACGCGCAAATTTGACATGCATTGCATATATACGAGTACTGTACATACATATGTTTGAGTACAATGATGAGCACCCCATTTTCTCTCTTGAATTCATTTTATTATTTTTTTTTCTCTTTTAAAATTTGCCTTTTGCGGGTACCTCGCGCCCTCCATCAAGGTGCGCACCAGGGGTTTTCATTCCAATACTTGAAAAATATTTACAAATTCTATCCCACGCGGTGATAACACGCACATCTTATTTTTAACGACTCAAAAACTGAAAGTTTTTGAAAATGACTGCACCAACATTTGAATTTAGACATTATTTGATCATGGATTCAAATATTTTTTTCAATTTATTCCATTGCAGCAAGTTTTTTCACTGAAATTGGTCCAACTTTTTCCATACTGTAGCATCAAATATAATCCACACCAAAATTTCTAAAACTTTTGGAAATGTGTACCTGTCTATGATGCCCCCTTCCCTTTTTTTCTGGTCTCACTTATGAGAAAATAGGTGCATGCTTGAGTAAATAATACACATATATTTGTTCAGTTGAACCTCAATAACTTGAACCTCAATAACTTGAACCTCTTTAAGTCATATACCTCCCTATTATAAGTCCAATTTTTTTTCTGGTCCCTGTCTGAATCCCCTTGGAAACAATATATGAATAACCTTTTTAAGTCAAAGCTTGTTTTCTCAAACCTCTGTTAGTCACATTTTTTGTGGCCTGTTGGCTTTTACTTTCTTGACATAAGAACAACAACAAAAGTGACAAAAGCAGGAATTATTGAGGTGTTTTTAAAGGAAGTGAAATATTTAATTGGGCAAATGAACACCTGCCTCCAAGTTCAGCATTGTTTTAAGTCATTTGAGAAACAATTTAACCCTTGGGCAGCAAAGTTGGACTTTTTCCACAAAATTTGGTGTCAGTAAGAGAAACTGTAAAAAAAATCACAACAGTGCATCCAGGGCAAAGTCTGGAAAAATCCTGGCATATTTTTTAAATACTGCAGAAAATGTTTGCCAAAAAATGAAAAAAGCCATCTCTAAGGCTGAGCTTTTTTTTCATCTCATCCCTAGATTAGTTTCATTATTTTCAGCTTCTTGGCCCTTTCATTTTGGGCACCAGAAGAAGGGTACCCATTTAGAGGCCAAAAAAGAATAGTGGAAAAAGTCTGACTTTTGGAAATCACAACAACACATTTTTGCTGGATGGAGTCCAACTTTGCCCTAGGCCACAACCTGGCTTGGCTATCATGGCCTTCAACAAAATTTAAACCTGGGCCCACCCAAGAAAAATCCATACTTTGTCCTGCAATGGGAAAGAACCCGTTGCCGCAGAAGGGTTAAGCCCCAGATTATCACAGGTAACAATTTTGGGCAATTCTGCTATGTTTCCACAGAACAAAAGGGCTTTGTTTTGTGGCTCAAACCTCTATACAGTCTACAAAACATCCCAAAGTTATTGAAACCACTCCATAATTTGAATTATTTTTTGGGCTGGTCCCTTGAAATTCAACTTAGCCCTTGGACAGCAGAGGGTTCTTTCTCATTGCGCGGCAGAGTTGGGATTCTTCCAGGGGGCAGCACATTTCAGTTTGACCCAAGGTTACTGAAATGCACCCAAGTTGAGGAGGACTAAGTCAGGAAAAATCTGGGAGGCAAATTTTCTTTTGTTCCCAAGATTTTCCCATGCAAATCTATGCCAGGAATGCAGGAAAAAATGCCACCCAGCCAGGGATTTCTTTTTTTTTTATTTCTTCTGAAATACAAGAAAAAAGGTGAGTGTGGTACTCAAGTAAATACGGTAATACACATTTACTTGTTCAGTTGAACCTCAATAACTTGAACCTCTGTAGGTCATATACCTCTCCCTATTATAAGTTCCAATTTTTTTCAGGTCCCTGTCTGAATCCCCTTGGAAACAGTACATGAATAACCTTTTCAAGTCAAAGTTTATTTTCTCAAACCTCTGTTAGTCACATTTTTGTGGCTTGTTGGCTTTTATTTTCCTGACATAAGAACAACAACAACAGTGACAAAAGCAGGGATTATTGAGGTGTTTTTAAAGGAAGTGAAATATTTAATTGGGCAAATGAACCCCTGCCTCCAAGTTTAGCATTGTGCTCAGTCATTTGAAAAACAATTAAGTCCTTGGGTGGCAAAGTTGGACTTTTTCTGCAAAATTTGGTGTCAGTAAGAGAAGCTTTAAAAAAAATCAAAACAGTGCATCCAGGGCAAAGTTGGGAAAAATCCTGGCTTATTCTTTAAATACTGTAGAAAAATTTTGCCCAAAAATGAAGAAAAATCTATTTCCAAGACTGAGCTTTTTTTTATCTCATCCCTGGATTAAGTTTATTACTTCCAGCTTCTTGGCCCTTTATTTCATTTTGGGGACCAGAAGAACGGTTCCCATTTAGAGGCCAAAAAAGATTAGTGGAAAAAGTCTGACTTTTGGAAATCACAACAACACATTTTTGCTGGATGGAGTCCAACTTTGCCCTAGGCCACAACCTGGCTTGGCTGTCATGGCCTTCAACAAAATTTAAACCTCCTGGGCCCACCCAAGAAAATCCGTACTTTGTCCTGCAATGGGAAAGAACCCGTTGCCGCAGAAGGGTTAAGCCCCAGATTATCACCATTTACAATTTTGGGCAATTCTGCTATGTTTCCACAGAACAAAAGGGCTTTGTTTTGTAGCTCAAACCTCTATACAGTCTACAAAACATCCAAAAGTTATTGAAACCTCTCCCTAAGTTGAATTATTTTTTGGGCTGGTCCCTTGAAATTCAACTTAGCCCTTGGACAGCAGAGGGTTCTTTCTCAGTGCGCGGCAGAGTTGGGATTTTTCCAGGGGGCAGCGCATTTCAGTTTGACCCAAAATTACTGAAATGCACCCAAATTGAGGAGGACTAAGTCAGGAAAAATCTGGGAGGCAAATTTTCTTTTGTTCCCAAGATTTTCCCATGCAAATCTATGCCAGGAATGCAGGAAAAAATGCCACTCAGCCAGGGATTTTTTTTTAATTTTTTTTGAAAATTTTCTGCAGGATTATAAAAAAATCTCGGACTTTTTCCCAACTTTGCCCTTGGTAAAAAAAAAATAGCTTTTTAAAATTCCCAGTGCCCAGTGGCACAAAATTTTGCGAAAATATCCTGACTTTGCCGCACAAGGGTTAAAGAGGTTCAATAATGGTATTTGTTTGATGCATGACTGACAGAAAAAGACGGCCACGTTGCCCTCGGTGTCCAGGAGGCGGGACAGGATCTTGGCATTGACACTCTCGATTTTGTCGGCGATCTCGAGGTTGTCGCCGTCCGTGAGCCAGGACAAGACCTCGTCCTCGTCGTCCAGCTCGCCGGTGTAGTGGAGCGGTTCTCCGTTGCGGAACAAGACGATGGCGGGGAACTTTTTGACGCCGTAGCGACGGGCAACAGCGACGTCGTCCGTCCGCACAAAGTGCAGGCCGTGGGCGTCCGTCTCGTCGTCGATGTTCTCCAGCTCGCCCAGGATCCGGTCGCATTCCTGGCCAGCCAGGCATTCCTCTCCAGCTGTATATATACACACACACACAGGCACATCACATCACATTACCAGGGTTGGTTCGTGAGAGATGCAATGTTGAATTAAAATATATTTTTCAAGTACTGTACTGAAATTTATTAATTCCGTATTTACTCGAGTGCCACGCACCCTTGAGTAAGGTGTGCACAGGGGTTTTTCAGTTGTAAATTTGGCTAAAATCTTATCCCCGAGTAAGACAAGCACCCCAATTTTTAGTGAATCTAAAACCACAAAATTTCAAAAATAAAAACCAAAAATTGACTTTAGACATGAAGTGAACAAAAATCTGATAAATTTTTCAACTTTTTTAGCACAGAAAGTGTTCTTGTTACATTTTTTCCAAATTTCTCTATTTTAATTAAGTATAATCCACACATAACTTCCTAAAACTTCTTGAAAATTCTGTACCTGCTTATGACATGCACCCCTTTTTTTCTTCTGAAATTTGAGACAAAAGGTGCATGTGGTACTTGAGTAAATACAGTATATATACAGTATAAGATATACCCCTTTCAAATCCCTTTAATTAATAATACAATTATTCCAGCTAAAAGTATAGAACCTGAAGTGGGAGCTTCAACACAAAATTATTATTATTTTTTTAATAAATCTTAATTCCTAATATTTCTCATTTGGGACATTTTGAGACATACAATACTGTATTAGTGTTTGAATTTTGGGGAAGATTTTTGAGTTTCAATAAGAGTCATGAAGTTGAATTTCCATATGTTGAGGTATCCATATACAGGTGAACCTTGATAACTTGAACCTCTGTAAGTCAAATATCCCACTAAGTCAAATTGTTTTCCCAATCCCCTTAGAAACAATACATAAAAAACCTCCCTAAGTCCTAGGCTTTTCTCCTCAAACTTCTGTAAGTCGAATTTTCTGTGGCCTGTTGGCCATTATTTTCTTGAAAAAGAAAGAAAAAAGCAATAAAAACATAATTTTTTGTGCTTTAAAGGAAGTGAAAGACTTCATTGGGCAAATGAACCCCTGCCTCCAAGTTCAGCAGCCTTCCAACTCATTTAAGAAGCCATTTAAGCTTTAGAATATCTCCATTTACATTTTTTCCAAGTTTTCCAGAAGAAAGGGCTTTGTATTGCAGTTCCAGCCTATAAAATTCCTGACCTCCCTATAAGTCAAATTTTTTTGCAGGTCCACTGAAATTTGACTTAGAGAGGTTTGACTGTAAGTAATCAGGATTCTATTGCGTTTTACGCCCTTCAAATACTTGGTTCATTGATTATAAATAAGATTCTAATGCACTATGCTAATTTATTTGAAACTTGTATGCATGAATATAAATGCGTGGGTAAAATTAGGAAATTTTGGCAGTTGAAAATGTGTTGAAGACCCTAGGAAACAAAAAAACCTTTCAAATAATGCCAATAAAACCTTGTTGAAACTACAGTAGTTTTAAACATGCACAGTGACCAAAAAAAGGTGTGCAGTTTATCCGTTATTCCTCTTACAATTAGGCATTATGAGTTATGAATTATTTTGATCAAAAAGTTTTCAGTGTGTATGCAGGAATCACTTCTGAACCTACATTCATTGATGCTTGCATTCCTGTAAAAGCTCATTTTTATTGAATGAAAGTCCAACCAACTGAAACTTTATTTCTCTTGCTCTTGGATTTTTCTTTTTTTTAGCTTTTACATTTTCGCTAGTTTTCGTTTTATTCACTCACTGAAATACACCGCCACGTAGTGTGAAGTGCCAATCAGCTGCTGCAACATCATATCGGTCACTTCCTCAATTCGATCCTCTTGCCGTTGCATAATGAGCCACTCGAGCACTTTTTCTTCCAAGTCCAGATCACCTGTTTCGATTGATTGATTCATCGGTTATCGGTTGATCATTTTCGGGAGAAGAGAAGGAGGTTCTTTTTCCTTTTTAATTTTTTCCGTTTCGCGTGGCCTTGATTGGTTTTACTCATGGATGTCACTTATTTGCAGTAAAAAAAATTTTGATAAAAATGTTTTTTTTTCTGAAGACTTGCAACCAGATTTTCCACAACAGAAAAACCCATGCATTTTTTTTAACGAATAAACGCTAAATTTGAAATTCAGACGAACGCTGCTCTTATTGTGCACATTTTCACAAGCAGCAGTTTCACTGTAGAGACGAAAGATCTATTCTACTCATTCTAGTCTGCATAGACATTATTCCTTTAAACTTCACCGAATAAGTTTCGAATATGAAACGCACCAGAAATTATTTTTATAAAATTTTTTGCCGGGAAAATGTATACTTTATTCAAGCGTATGATGCATGCAAAACTTTCAAGCTGAGTTGCTGAGGAAAAGAGGGTGTTTTGTGCTTGAGTAAATACTGTACAGTCGTGCATTACATCTGTGCAATAATCCGATTTTTTTTCAATTTTTCTGATGCATTTCCTTTTTGGAAGGAGTTTAAAATTATGATGAGTTATGATTGTGATTTGGATCCCTGAATTCCTTGCCACATGAATCAGTTTGGGTTGTCTTAGTCTTCATACAATCAATTATTTTAAATTCTGAGATTTTCCTACAATTTTTTACATTGCAATTCCACATAAAAAAATAAAGATGAGTACAATACAGGTGGTACCTTGCAATTTGTCCCTAATCCATCGCTGGACTAGGGGTCAAATTGCAAGAAAATGTCAAATGGAATGTTTTCTACATGGCATTTAATGTTTTATGTCTCTTCATGAGTCAAATTGTGTGGCAGAGGTTGAATGAGAGCTGACCTCCAAGTAAATTTGACTGTTGAATTGCAGGATGGTTGAATTGCAATGTATACCACTTGTATTTGGCATTTTCTATATTTAAACTATGGCTAGCATAAGATAATCTTTTTCTTAATTTTGCATGAAGAGACCAGGCATTCAAAATTCACAATCACAATATGAACTTCCTCATCTGATTTAAACTTATATGCTGATGAGAAAAAGGCCAGAAAAAAGTTTTAAAAATATTTTCAAGAACCCTACATACATATCTCCTTTTTAACATTCAAAAATAAAAATGGAAAGCCCAGTTTGAGTGCAATCACTCTCAAGGCCACAAGGTCCATAGGAATATATGCCTTTAGGGCTCTTTAATTTTTTTTCAATTTTCTGGCCTTATTTTCATATCAGTATATAAGTTTAAATGAGATGAGGAAGTTTATATTGGGATTGTGAAATTTGAATGCCTGGCCTCCTCATGCAAAATAATGAGAAGATTCTTTAAAAATAAATATGAAAAATGCCAATACAGGAGGTACCAATTGCAATTTAACCTCCTGCAATTCAGCAGTCAAGTCAAATTTACTGGGAGGTCAACTCTCAATTCAATTCAACCTCTGCCACGCAATTTGACCCGTTATGGAGAGACGTGAAAACAAACCACAATAAAGAATAAAAAAAAAAAAACCACTAGAAAATCGCAAGAAACTGAATCATTATGGGCATGACCTTCGTAAATAGACGGGATCCCGTGTTCAAAGTAAATCAGCTGCGGCAACTTGTCCATTTCCAGCCCGTACTCTTTGGCCTCCGCGTCGTTGTCGATTTTGACAAAGGCGATCCCGTGCTGGTCGCACTCGTCGTCGATGGTTTCGAGCTCGTTGAGGATCTTGACGTCAGTCTTGTCGTCCTTGTCGTAGAAAAGGACGGCGAGGTAGGGCTCGGACTCGATCAGCTTGTCCAGCATCTCGTCCGTCACTTCCTCAATCTCGTCCGACTCCTTTTGGAAGATGAGCCACTCGAGGACCTCTTGTTCGTTCATCAAGTCACCTGCGGGCGACAATAATAGAGAGACATTCTTCATTATCTCTACATTATGCAGAAAAGTCTCCTCACGAGAAACTCCTTCACGAGAGACTTTGGGAAAAGTTTGTGTAAATAAATAATCTTAAATATTGTAATGAATAATCTTAAAAATTGTAATGAGATTTAGATAAATAACAAGATTTGCGAAATTATTGACAGCTGAGAAGATTGCTTTAAATTAAACCTGCATATATTCAAAAATGCCTTTTTGCAGCATTTTCAGATGCTTTTCCATGCAAGAAAAGCTGTGATCTTCAAAAAGAAATTCAAATGTCAATAACAAACATTTTCTCTGACAAGTAACACATAAGCACTAGCACTTTTTTGTGGACCTTGAGTTTTTTGTTTTTTTGCTGTGGCAATCAAAAAAGCATAAATTGTAAGCTTGTTCAATTCTCTTTCAAATGGTATGTAATTTTATGGTCCCAAGTGCCACAGAATGGCCACAAGAACAATTTGAATGAAAATTTCCCAGAACAAAGGTTGTCAGGCAACTTTTTCCACTAACCTGCTGTTCTGGAGAGCTGTTTGCATGAATAAAGGAGATGCAGTATGCAATGAGTTAACCAGAAACTTCCTGCTGTCTTGAAGAGCTTGCACATTTGTCCATAATTCAGAAGAAAGGAGGGGTGCAAAGGGGGAAGGGAATTGGCAAGATAGAATGCTGCAAATAGTGCATGTGTGCTGCTGGGCCCTGGCCTCATAGCTCCCAGTACATGCACTTTTTTTTCTGGATGACTAGATTGCTCAAAAGTAGTTTCACTTAAAATCAGTTCAATTTAAAAACATTTTCACTGAAAATCACTTCAATTTAAAAACACTTTCAATTAAAATCAGTTCAATTTAAAAACATTTTCACTTAAAATCAGTTTAAAAAATACAGTCATCCAGAAAAAAACTTTGAATGCAGTGGGTCATCAGGAGCAGCTGTGAGGCCAGTGCCCACCCACAGGAGCTCCCAGCATCCTATCTTGCCAATTTCCTTCCCCCTTATTCTCACTCCCTCCTTCTGAATTTTGGAGGAAATGTGCAGGCTCTTCAGTACAGCAGGATGTTTATGGTTAACTTATTGCATCCTGCTTTTCCTTTATTCATGCCAACAGCTCTTTATAGAACAGCAGCTTAGTGGGAAAAGTTGCCTGACAACTTTAGTTTTGGGAAATTGTCATTGAAATGGTTCTTGTGGCCATTCTGTGGCACTTGGCACCATAAAATTACACACATTTTGAAAGAGAATTGATTGAATGAATGAATGAATGAATGAACAGAACACTTTATCTGCCCCTTTTCAGCGTTCACAAGGTTCAATCAAGATTTCAACATCCAAACCCCCTCCCACCCAATTGAACAAGCTTTCATTTGGTGCTTTTCTGATTACCACAGCTCAATTTTCTATCAAGCTATTTCAAGTTTTAAAAAATCGGTTCATTTTATTTTTGGTCCACCCTGTATATTCTTTTAATTTTTAGCTTTTTTTTCAAGATCAAAGATTCTCATCCATGCTTGAAACAATTCAATAAAAATAAGTACCTTCGTAAATGGTTGGAATGGACTTTTCAAAGTACACCAGGGTCGGCAGCTGGTCAATGCCATATTCCTTGGCTTCGGCATCGTCGTCAATTTTGACAAACGTGATGTTGTGCTGGTCGCACTCGTCGTCAATGTTCTCCAGTTCATCCACCACCTTCTTGCTCTTCTTTTCATCCCCGTCGTCTTGATGACAAGTGTAGAAATATTTGAAAGGGAGAAACACTTGATCATTCATCAAAATCCATATGCACTCATATTCATTCCATATACAAAACAAAAGACGAAATGCAGGAGAGGTTTCAAATACACTGGGTGAATTTTACGGATTTTCCTGTGACCCATGCAAATATATTTTCTTTCTGAGCTACTCAAACTGCGGTGTTACACTACGTTTGTTGGAATTTCGAATTTTCAGAGATTTTTTTCCAGTGTTTCCTTTTTGTGGAATGAAACTTAGAAGGAGAATGACTGAATGAGTTCTGGTTTCTGGATCATTATATTCGTTCAAGAAAGAGTGTCTTACTTCCCATCAGCCTTGATAAAAAGGTTTCAAATTTCGACCTTTCATTTCGATTCTTTACATTTTCTTTAGGAAGGTATTATGCTATCATTCCCATACTGATGAACCTTTCATTTTATTTAGAATAAGGCTAGAATACGATGATACGATGAGGCTATGATACGATGCCAAAATTACGTTCAAATAATAACTCAGTCTCACTTGAAACTCCATTCTGCATTGATGAAGGAGAACAAAACAATTTTTAAAAATTCAAGGGCCAATTATTGTGAGTCAGGAAGGAATCTGCTGATTTATGCTGCTAATGTATCAGCTGATTGATGGATGAATAGCAAATCCTTTGTCTGAGATCTAATTAATGTACTCATGACAAGACAATGATTGAGCTGAAAAATCATTATTGTTTGGAAAAACTATATTTTTTCCTTTTGCCAAAGAATGTTTTTTCTAAACAATACTGTACAGTAGATGGACCCATTGGTTAACAAACTGCTAGCTTAACAAACTGAGGATGTGAAGCTTTCTATCTTTGTTTTCATCACTGTTAATTCCATATAACATTATAAAAACATTCTTGGCTCATATAAGATGCAGAAAAAACTTATTCTTATCATAGTTGATGGTCTTGAATTTTTATAATCAATGTTCAATTGCTGGGTTCACAAAATGGATTAAATTCTTCCCAGTTGAAGTTTTTGATAAAATCAAATTGGACTATTAAACTTTTTCCTGAAACCCATTAGGTTCATTAATCAAGGGTCCACTGTGATTTTTTTTTCATCTCAGTCATATGTCACTTTAGTTTATATTTAACCCTTCTTCAGCACAGTCAGGATATTTTGCACAATTTTGTGCCCATGAGCACTGAAAATCAAAAAATCCTACTTTTGTGCCTAGGACTCAGTTTTGGAAAGGTCCAATATTTTTTTCTGATCCCGCAGAAAACTGTGCATAAAAGATTTTTACAAAATCCCTCATTGGGTAGCATTTTTAACCTGCATTCCTAGCATAGGATTAGCAGCATAGATTTCTCAAAACAACAAGAAGTTTGCCTCCTTGATTTTTTTTCTCTCACTTGAACCTTCTCAACCTGGGAGCATTTCAATGACCTTGGGTCAAACTGAAATGCGCCTCACACATGAAAAAAAATCCCAACTTGGCAGTTTAATGGTGAGGAACCCTCGGCTATATCCCAGGGTGAAAGAATATTCCTTTAATCCCTCTATTTAAGTGATGGGGAAAACTAAGGGGTGGGTTGGGTTGGGTTGGCTTCATTGGAGTGCTGGGGGTTTGTGTTTCCCATATAATCATCATTATCGGAGCTTACAAAATAGCACTGCCAGGAAGTCGGACCTCTGGATGAGCATGTCCAGCATCTCGTCAGTCACGTCCTCGATCTCGTCCGACTCGACCTGGCGCACGAGCCAGTCCAGCACCTGGTCCTCCTGGGCCAGGTCACCCGAGTACAGGGACGGGATCCCGTTCTCAAAGTACACCATCTGCGGCAGCTTGGAGAACCCGTATTCCTTGGCCTCAGCTGCGTCCGAGATCTTGACAAAGGCGATGCCGTGTTGGTCGCACTCGTCGTCGATGGTCTCCAGGTCCTTGAGGACCCGGGCCGATTCCTTTTCCCTGGGGGCATCTGTCACATGCAGAGGAAGGGGGAAAATTAGAATACAGGTGAACCCTGGATAACTCAAACCTCCCTAAGTCAAATACCCCCCTAAGTCGATTTTTTTCCAATTGAATCCCCTTAGAAGCAATACATTAAAAACCTCCACAAGTCAAAAGCTTTTCCCCTCAAACCTCCATAAGACAAACTTTCTGCGGCCTGTTGGCCATTATTTTCTTGAAAGAAGAAAGACAAACATAAATTTATGTGTTTTAACCCTTCCGCAGCAACAGGTTCTTTCCCATTGCAGGACAAAGCACGGATTTTCTTGGGTGGGCCCAGGTTTTAATTTTGTTGAAGGCCATGACAGCCAAGCCAGGTGGCCTAGGGCAAAGTTGGACTCCATCCAGCAAAAATGTGTTGTTGTGATTTCCTGAAGTCAGACTTTATTTGCTAATCTTTTGTGGCCTCTAAATGGGAACCCTTCTTCTGGTACCCAAAATGAAAGGGCCAAGAAGCTGAAAATAATGAAACTAATCTAGGGATGAGATTAAAAAGAAGCTCAGCCTTAGAGATGGCCTTTTTCATTTTTGGGCAAAATTTGTCTGCAGTATTTAAAAAATATGCCAGGATTTTTTGCAACTTTGCCCTGGATGCACTGTTATCATTTTTTTAAAGCTTCTCTTACTGACACCAAATTTTGAGGGAAAATTCCAACTTTGCTGCCCAAGGGTTAAAGGAAGTGAAATACTTAATTGGGCAAATGAACACCTGCCTCCAAGTTCAGCAGCCTTTCAACTCATTGAAGAAGCCATTTAAGCCCCAGAATATCACCATTTACATTTTTGCAAGTTTCCCGGAAAAAGGGCTTTGGATTGTAGTTCTAACCTATAAAATTCGAAACCTCCCGCCTAGGTCAAATTTTTTTGCAGGTCCCTCAAAATATGACTTAATGAGGTTTGACTGTAATAATAGCCATAATTGTAAAGAATGATAAAAATTATTATTATTACAGCAGTTCAACCTCATTAACTCAAACCTCCTCAATAAGTTGATTTTTTTCAAGTTGTTGTCTGAATTCCCTCAGAAACATTGCATTACAAAAATCTATTTAACCCTTGGATAGTGGCAGCCTTCTTTTCATCCCAGGGCAAAGTCTGACCTATTCCCCTTGGGTCTGCATTACATTTTTGCACAAGGTTATGCAACCCCTGCCAGGTGGGGAAGGGCAAAGTCAGATATTATCTGGGTATAAACACTATAAAGAAATGCTCAGAAAATCCCAAGTTGGCCTTTTTTCCACATTGACCTCTTAGCTGGGCTCCTGGCTTTCAAGCTTAATTAAATTCAATCTTTGAATGGGGAAAAACACAAGGCCAGGGAAAAAGGGAGCCTTGAAGATTTAATTTTTTTCATTTCCAAGTGAAATTTTTCTGTGGAAAATAAAAAATATACCAGGATTTTTCCTGACTATGCGCCCTCCACACACTGTCATAGTTCTTTAAATGCAATTCCTGACTGCACCCAAAATCTTCAAAAAAAAGTCCAACTTTCCCACAGAAGGGTTAACTGGAAGGCATTTCCTCTCAAACCTTGGTGACTCAAATTTTCTTATGCCTTCTGCAGTGCATTATTTTATTGACTCAGAAAAGAAGGAAAAAACTATAAAAAATAAGGATGCGTTTAGGAATGAAGAGATAGACTAATTGAGCAAATAAACCCTTTTCACCCAAATTCAGCATCTGTTTGTCAACAAACATTTATATAGGAAGCAATTTAAAGCACAGAGTATAAACCTTTACAATTTCCACCTGCAAACTCTTCCATATTTTCCAGAACAAAAAAATGCTTGTTTCCTTAACTTGAAACCCTTTAATGTCAATTTTCTTATTCAGCTGGTCCCTTTAAATTTCACAGACATGACATAATTTTAAACAACAAATTATTTTGTATAGAGCAAAAAAAAGGGGGGAAGCAAACATGAAGAATCCATTCATCACCTGTTCCCTTCTTCCCAACGTCAAAATAAATACCTTTGAGAACTGAAAACAAAAGATTATGCATTTTTGGACTGGCCCATCGTCAATTACGAGACCCTCATTCAAACTCAATTATTTTGACAGCTCCCCTTCAATACAATTTGCTTCAATCTCTTCTCTTCGCAAAATGGCAGCCCAGCAGTGGGAAAAGTTTAGTCCCTGCTCAGCAAATGCCAATGCCAAAAAAAAAGAGTTTTCTTTTCTTCTCTGTTGAGCCTTCGTCTGAGTTAATTCCACCGTCCCAAAAAAAAAAACAATTAAAGAAAAATACCAAAAAAAGAAGAAAGGAATGGATGATGAAGATATATGTATATAAATATTCACAAAAGAGGACGGCCAAGTGCTTGGTCTTGGCAATCAGCCGGTCGAGCATCTCGTCGTTGACGTCCTCGATCTCGTCCGACACCAGCTGGCCCAGGAGCCAGGCCAGCACCTGCTCCTCCTGGTTCAGGTCGCCGTCGTACAGACTCGGGATCTCGTTCTCAAAGTACACCAGGGCCGGGAACTCGTCGATGCCGTATTCGCGTGCCGTTTCCGCGTCGCCGATTTTCACAAACTGGATGCCCTTGCCGTCGCAGTCGTCGTCGATGTTCTCCAGCTCGGCCAGAGCGACGGCAGAGGCCTCGTCATCAGCTTCGTCTGTCGTCCAAAAAATAATGAATAAATAAATGAATAAAAGAATAAAAAAGCGACAAAATCTGTGTATTTCTGAGAACGAGACCATCCATCCCGAGTCTGTACGACTGTTGCTGGAAATTAACTAAGTCGTTTATTTTCCACAGAGAGCTCCGCATTTTTTTTTTATCCCAAAAGACGCATTCAAACTCAGAAGATCCCATCTAATCCTAAGAAATTTTTTGCAATTTCTTTTTAGTAATTACCTCTATAGATATTTCGATTTAGTCATTCTGCAATTTGCATTAATGGCTGTTTTTTGCCAGTCCGCAGGAAATTTTCTTCAGCAGAATACATTTCTCAAAGGTAGCAATGAAGTCTGTTATCTTTATCTGAAATTTGTGACAGACAATGGCAGTTGAAATTGTCTGATGAAAAATATAAATTGACTTTTTTTCTGAATAACACTGCAGACAAATTTTAACATGATGAAATAAATTAGTTTAACTTTCCATTCAAAGAAACCTTTCTTAAAGTCCACTGTTATAATATGTTGAAGACATTCCACTATAGCTGCTTCATTGATTCTTAACAAAATTTTTGCAAAAAAAGACAAGAAACTTTTTAAATGCCTGCCATGAAGTATTTCAAACAAGAAATATTTAGTCTGCAAAAAAAAAAAAACTTTGCCAGTACACTGAACATTTTTTTGTGGAAATTTTCTGGTCTGAAAAGTATTTTAAAGAAATTTTCTGGTACACTGTTCAAGTCTGTTAAGGTTATCTGTTTTCTTCATCTGAAATTTTGGACATACAATGGCAGTTGAAATTATCTAATGAAAAATAAAAGCCGGCTTTTCTCCTAATAACACTTGAGACAAATTTTCACCTGGAGAAATGGATTATTTTTATTTTTCCTTCTGAGAAACCGTTTATCAAGCCCAACTATCTAATATTGTATTTTTAAGAAATTGCATTACTGTATTCACTTGAGTACCACTACCACACGCACCTATTTTTCCTTAAATTTCAGAAGAAAAAAAGGGGTGCGCGTCATAAGTGGGTAAAAAATTTTCAAGAACTTTTAGGAAGTTGTGTGTTAATTATACTTAATTATAATGGAGAAATGTGTGACAAATGTACCAAGAAAACTTTTTTTTACTGAAAAATTTGAAAATTGATCAGATTCATGTTCAATTCACATCAAAAGTCAAATTTTTGTTTTTATTTTTGAAATTTTGTGCTTTAATAGTCCCTAAAAATGGGGGGCGCATCTTACTCAGGGATGCAATTTTAGCCAAATTTTGAACTGAAAAACCCCTGTGTGCGCCTTACTTGAGGGAGCGGGGTACTTGAGTAAATACGGTATATAGCTGCTTCATCAATTTTCAACTTAATTTTCAAAAACAAAGCAGGATCCTTTCAAATACATGCTGTGAAGTCTTCCTATCTTTTTTTTTTGTCTGCAAAAATTTTATGAAACTTTGCCTGCAGAAAATTTTGTTGAAGTTTGCAGGTCAATGCTGGTCCCAAAAAAGCTGGGGGAAACTGCCTCAGAACTTATTGAGCCACACTCATGCATTTATTTTTTTATTTTTTGTCTTGAAACTAAATCTACCCCTTTAGGAATATCATATATACATGTATGCCACGCCCAGTTGGGGACAAAGCCTGGCATGCATATGCTGCAGCGGATAGCAATAACTCACAGAACAGGACCGCCAGGTTCTGCACAGAGTGGATGAGTGTTGCCAAAGTGCGGGCGGACACGTCCTCAATGACGTCATTGTCGTCGCCGGTGCTCTTTTGCCGCACCAACCACTCCAGCACCATTTCCTCTTCCAACAGGTCGCCTTCGTAGATGATGGGCACTTGGCGGCGGTAGTAGACCAGGGCAGGCAGGGTGTCCAAGGAATAGTCCTGCGCCAGGTTCTGGTCGTTGATCTTGACGAAGGCGATGCCCAGTTGGTCCGCCTCGTCGTCAATGTTCTCCAGCTCTTTCATGGCCAGTTCGCACATGCGACACTGCTTCTTGTCTGTGCCCATACCAATACATAACATGATGTACAGTACAGTATTTGCATGAGGATGGTTGAGGAAGTTCATCATCAATATATAAGCACTTGTTGGATCATCATCAACATCATCATGGTTCATGGCATTTATGGAAGGGAGTTGCTGGACTATATATATATATATATATGAGAGCTGTCCCAGTTCTGTTGTGCAGGATTTAACCCTTGGGGAAAAAAGGGAGCCTTGAAGTTTTCATTTTTTTCATTTTAGGGTAAAATTTTTCTGTGGAAAATTTTAAAAATAAGGCCAGAGTGAGCCTTGAAGATGTACAGTATTTTTTTTTCATTTCTGAGTAAACATTTTCTGTGGAAAACAAAAAAATATACCAGGATTGTTCCTGACAAAACCCCCTTGGAGGGCAAAGGCAGACTTTGTTTGGTTGGGCCTGAATTTCATTTTTACCCAAAGTTATGCATCCCTCTGACAGGTGATGGGGAAGGGCAAAGTCTGATATTATCCAGGTATAAAGAAATGCTTAGTTTGGCTCAAGACTTTCAAGCTTAACCCTTGGACAGCGGCAGCCTCCTTTCCATCCCAGGGCAAAGTTGGACTTTTTCCCGATGGGCCTGCATTATATTTTTGCACAAGGTTATGCAACCCCTGGCAGGTGGGGGAGGGCAAAGTCGGATTTTTTCTGGGGAGAAAGAAATGCTGGGAAAGTCCTGAGTCCGGCTTTTTCTGTATTAACCTCTAACCTGGACTACTGGCTTTCAAGCTTAAATTCAATCTTTGAATGGGGAAACAACACAAGGCCAGGGGAAAAAGGGTGCCTTGAAGTTTTCATTTTTTCATTTTCAGGTGAAATTTTTCTATGGAAAATTTTAAAAATGCCAGGATTTTTCCCAACTTTGCCCTGCACGCACTGTTGGGGGTTTTTTTTTATTCCACTCCTGAGTGCAACCAAAATCTGCAAAAAAAAAGTCCGACTTTGCCACGGAAGAGTTAAATTTAATCTTTGAACTGGGGAACAAGAACAACACAAGGCCAGAAGTAAAAATTGAGCCTTGAAGATGTACAGTATTTTTTTCTCATTTCTTAGTAAAAAATGTCTGTGGAAAACAAAAATCCAGGATTGTTCCTGACAAAACCCCCATTGGAAGTATATTAATCCTGTGCAGAACTGGGACAACCCTTGTTTACTGTAGGAGGAGTTCGGCTATATGTAATACCGCATTTGTTCAAATGTAAAACAAAAATATTTTCAAGGTCGCGTGACCTTGAACGAAGATTTCCCCAGAGGCTGTTGTTTCTGTGCTGATTTTCCCTTATATATAAGTAAAATGCTGTTTGAAAGAAAGAAAGCTTTAGATCATTAACACTGAAATTTCTTTTTTTTCAGTGTTGGCTTTTCAACGAAGAGAAAAGTGTGCAAGGTCTTTGTCCTGGTCAGATTTCATGCTTGAAATTATAATGAACTCCATGAAATAAAATTTAACCTTCTTCCTGGAAAGATCCTCGTGTTGATAAATTCAAATTGTCGACGAGGATTCTTTAAATGTGTTTTACTTTCCAGGCTCTTCCTGTCAAAACAAAATCAATAAACTTCCATGATGAATTGATGAGAAACAGTTATAGGATGACGATTTGGAATTTTCTTTAACTCTGAGTTCTTCACAGGTAGCTTCAATCCTAGGCTAAACCTTGGTAAAACAAATTAATTCATCATCATGGAAATTCCACAACATTTTTTAAAGCTGCCAGATGGATCAATCCAAATTTTAAAAAAGCATAGAAAAAATTCGAATGCAATTCAATGACTTATCAAACATACAAATTTCAACAGCAAATCAGAAACAACAGCCTGAGCAAAATTACTTGAGGTCACCCAAAGTTGAAACTTCCACACTTTTTTTTTATTCTTTACAGAAAATTTGCCTTTAAAAAATCTTTGTGATTTTTTTTTATCAATTTCTTGAATTGCGCCTCACATTTCAAAGGTGAATTGTACGATTGCCTACGATCACCTCTATCTCTTTAATAATCATTAATATTCCATATTGAACAACTTTTAGCGACTATATACTTTCAGTGCACTAGCCCAAGGATTAAAGTATCCTCGTCAGCATTAGCATGTATGAAATCAAAGATTTCTCGCGATTCGGAAGAAATTTCAACTTGAGAGCAGAAAAATGCGTCTTGAAATCGCCGAAAAATTAAATTTAAATTTTCAAGGCGAAATAAAAAAAATAACGCAGGTTGACATTCTCCATACAACGATTTAAACTGTAAAAAGCATTTTTTTTTGTTCCATATAGATGAGATCTCTCATCCCCATGTTACAGGGGTTTCCCATACAACAAAATTCTCTCTACAACGAATTTTTAAAATTTTGTTATACAGAGTCCACCTGCGTTTAATGTATATTTGACGGTATTTAATTAAATAGTGTATATTCTAATAAATATGGTACTCGATTAAAAGAAATTTTCAACTTGAGAGCAAAAGAATGTGTCTTGAAATCGTCAAAAAATTAATTTACATTTTCTATAGGCGAAAGAAAAAGATAACACAGGTTATTGAGACTCTCCATACAACGATTTGCACTGTATATAACGAAGTGTTTTGTTTCATATACAGTATAGAATTCTCTTCACGTGTTTCAGGAGTTTTCCATCCCAAACCAAAAAATTATCTTTACGACGAATTTTTTATGGTCCCTTGAATTTCGTTGTACAGAGGATCCACCTGAGTTTTATATAGATTCGACGGCATTTAATTATATAATGTACGAGGGGGTCACACGGTTCCGCGCGGATCAGCTTCTTATATTTATTGCTGCTGTTCTGCTGGGGTAGCTTCAAACTTACATATTGAACATTTCGAGCCCTGTTTCAACACATGGATCAAAATGGCTGAGAAGTGTGTGCCAATTACATTCAGAAGGTGTATCTGCCTACAGTCTCTTGGATATAGTGAACATGGGAAAAAAAGATTTTTTCAAATCCTTGGTGTTCAGATCAAGTGTGAGCCAAAACGGGTCCGCGCGGAAACGTGCAGCCCCCCGCACACTGTATTTGAATAAATCCGGTACTCAAGTCCTCGCGTCAGTCCCTTTTCTACACTCTTCAGTCTTTACTATATAGTACCTATAAATTTCTTCTCTGTAGACATCAAAAGCAGTCAGCAAAGCGTGGACATGGTGGTTGTTAAATAAAGGTACACACACACACACACATTAATAAATAAATGAATATACACACACAGGAGACACACAGAAAAAAAACACGCAAAAAATATTCGTATGGGAGTGCAGTGTGGCAGAGTAAAAGGAAAAATGTCTGCAAAAATAGGCAATGGACCCAACATGATAGGCTCGGCGGCCAAAAAATTCCCAAATGGCAAAAAAAAATAAAACAACGCAAAACGACCGAGAAAAAAACACATACAGAGGAAACAAAAGTTCAACAGGTGCGGGCGACTTCCACTGGGACATGTATACATACAGGGTGGACCAGAAAAATAATTTCACATGGACGCATTTGTCAACAATTGATTATTCTGAATGTGCTTTTATATACCATATTTACTCAAGTCACAGGCACTGATTATTTTTTAAATTAATAGCAACAAATACGTGATAGACTAGCAAAACATTTTCAACACACAGGAAATAATGGTGTGGATCATAGATGAATAACTGCAGTAAATATTGAATCTTTAGATGACATGAGTGCATTCAAAATAATTCAAACAGGTGAAATAATGTATGCCATATGATAACATAAAACAAGATTGATTAGCCCTTGGATGGTGAAGGGTTCTTTTTCATTGTGCAGCAGAGATGGGATTTTGTCAGGGGGTGGCACATGTCAGTTTGATCCAAGGTCATTGAAATGCTCCCAGGTTGAGAAGGCCCAAGTCAGGAAAAATCCCAGAGGCATATTTTCTATTGTTTTCAGAATTGTCCCATGCAAATCCTATGCCAGGAATGCACAACAAAACGCCACACAGTGAAAGATTTTTTTTTTACTTTTCATTCGAAATTTTGTGAAAGATTAGAAAAATAATGGACCTTTTTTCCAACTTTGAGCCCTGGTCCCAAACTAGGATTTTTTAAATTTCCAGTGCTCACTGGACAATTTTTTTTTTTCAAAAATATCCCAACTATGCTGCGCAAGGGTTAAAGTGGATAACTGAATCCATGTTCAATTTATATCTGAATTCAAATTACAATATAGTTCATTGCTGAAAAAGGTAAATAATAATAATTTTTGGGAACTCAAGAGTACAGGGTACACCTAACCTCTTATCATCAGGGATATATTTTTCTGCAAATTTTAGTCCTAAACATATTGAGGTCGTGTGAGTCTTATTTGAGATTGTATGAGTGGTATTTGAGTCTTTTTTGTATCACATAGGTCTGAAATGTCAGTCTCAATAATTCCAACGTTTTTAGGAAGTAGGAAAATTGAAATGGCCCCTTAACTGCATATTTTTTGCTGCAGAATAGCTAATTATTCAAGCTTTTTTTCAAATGCATTTTTAACTTTCAGAGTGAGAGGATCATCACTCTTCCTTTCAATTCAAATTATGTTGATTGTGATTTCATTTGTGTGCACATATTCTGTTTTGTTGATTGTCTTCTCTTTTTTGGTGTGAAGCATTTTTGTGTTTCCTTGTGAATTATTTTGAATACAATAGAAAGAGCTTTGATACTTGATCTGACAAAAGTAGGAAAATTCAATCCAAATGGCCCCTTAACCGCATATTTTTTGCTGCAGAACAGCTAATTATTCAAGCCTTTTCTCAAATTTATTTTTGGGTCTTCGCGCCTTAACCACTCATAACCATGAAAAATGCGTCCATTGTTTTTTTTTCTTACTTTAATTCATCAGGATATAAACATATAAAAATCGGTCCATGATTTTTTGTTGGTCCACCCTGTACAGTAAAAGCAAGGAAGGGGGAAAAAGTACGTATACACCAGCAGTTAATCCTTCCTTTCGTCTCTTTTCTCAAAAACCAGTCGAAAGAAAGGAAGGATAAGAAAATAAATAAATGAATCAACCAAGCGGTGCTCTGCCGCATTCTTCACCACCGCCGCCGCCGCCGCCGCCGTCGTCGTCGCCGCCGTCGCTGTTGTCGACGACGATGAGAGAAAAGAAACCGTTTTTCCTGATGGATTTTTCGTCACTTGTTTTTTACCAACAGCTGCTGCGACGGCCGTGACGTCGACGACGACG